>VZUI01041342.1:0-138973 GCA_013401135.1 Cettia cetti | reverse complement strand
ATTGGCTGCGCTGTAGCTGGGCAGAGCGCCCCGGGCCCACCGCCCCCGGAGCGCGGGCTCGGCTCGGGGGGCAGCGGGTGCATTTCGCTCTCCGCCGCGGCCGGGGGTCCCCCCCTCGCCCCCCGCCGCCGCCCCGAGCAGCGCCCCGTGGTCCCCGAGCCGCTCACCCCTCGCCTCATCCCGCCTGTCCCGCCCGTCGCCCTCGTTCTGTTGAGATGAAGCGGGGTAAAGCGCAGCTCTCCGGGAGCCCGAGAGGTGCGGCGGCTGCTCCGGGCACCGCTGTCCCCGCCGCGTCTCCCAGCCCGGCACCGGGAGGGAGGCTCGGCGCCGCCCGCCCGCCTGTCCCTGCCCTCGGCCGCGCACCGCATTCCTTTCCCATTTCGGAGAGCCGAGTCACTGACCTTTGCAGCAGCGCGATCCACAGCAGGGAGTAGCGCCTGCAGCAGCAGCCGGCGGCCCCTGCGTGAGCCATGGTCCGCACCCCGCACGGAGCGCGCCCGCATCGGCGCGGAGTTCACCGGGGCGCTCCCGGCCGGGCTCCCCGGCGGGGTCCGGGGGCGCGGGGCTCAGGCTCGGGCGGCCTCACGGAACGCGGGGCCCGGGGCAGCAGGTGAGCGGCAAAGGAGATGTGAGGCAGCGGAGAGGAGACGGGAAGGCTGCGCGGCATGGTCCCACTGTCCCGACTGCCACCATCCTCAGCCAGCCCACGCCGACACGTTCCCAGAGCCAGACTGCTGCTGTCATCCTGGCGTATTCAAATGCCTCCATTACTCATCAAGAACAAAGTAGGACTATCTAGTAAATGAAAAACCACCACATGGCACTGTCCCCTGCCTCTTACTGATGGCTGCTTCCTCTTCCACTTTTCAAAGGCTGCTGTCCATGTCTGCAGCAAAGCATAAATCCTGCAGCTCATGCGAGGCAGCTTCGGATCAGCAGAGAACGCCTGGGCTGCAAACGCTGGTCAGCTTTGGAGGGGCAAACGCCAAGAGCGGTAAATATCCCCAAATGATTGGAATACTCGGGGTTCTCCCAGAGCACAGGAGAAGGAAGCAGGTCTCAGACTGGGAGACGGGCAGGTCCTGCCCGAGACTGCAGGCACAAGTCTCGCCTCCTCCAGGGACGCACAAGCTGGATTCCCAGATGGATCATCCCTCCAGCCAGCGCCACCGTGCACGGCACTGACAAACGAGTCAAAATTCGCAGGTTCTCTGCCCAGTTCCAACACTAACTCTCTGCACAGCCTCCCCTACGTGCCTCTCCTCCTCAGCCGGAGAGGTGGCCATGACCCTCTCACTGCCAAAGGATCCAGAAAATGTCAAGCAGCATTACTGCATGGCTTGGCTAACAAGGAGCACGGTCACCTAAGGCCAGCAGGGTCCCTTCTCCCTTCCAGAGCAAACTGGTCCCCAACACGCCCCGGGGACAATGGCACCGGCTCACCAGCCACGCTGGCAGCACAACACCCCGGTCTCTGCCTGTCCCACCTTCCCTCCTTTGTGGAGGACACGCAGACCCCCTTTCCCTTGAAGTCTGCAAACAGCGCTCTGGATTTAGCACATTTTGCCTCATTTTTGCCTCCCCCATTCCCCCCACCAGCGGTTTGAAGTTTTCTCACCCTTTTCTGGCAGATGCCATGCAGAGAGACAAGCTCGCTGTCCTTGATCTGCTTTTCAGGGCTTCTATAAAGTAGGGCACCAGCATCAAGCCGGCGTCAGGTTTTTGATACATTGCTGGAGTAGCCAAAAATAATAACAGGCAGCTTCAGTCAATCTTCTTCTCAAATCTGCAGCAGCAGCAGCACAGGGGTCCTTTGTGTGGCGGAGCAAGAATACAGTGCCTGCCAGCCTGTGATGCTGGTCAGCAATCCAGACCCATTCCTGCCAGCCAGGGTCCCCAAAGCCCCGCTCGTGGCTCCTCACATGGAGCTCCTGCCTTGTGGGGTCCCCTTCCCAGAGCCATCCGTGTTCTGCTCTCTGTATTTCCTTCAGCAGCTTATCTCCGTGGCTGCTGTGAAATGCTAAGGTCAAGTTACAGTTTTACCAACCCTTTTATATTCCTGGCGAGGCACGAAAACGCAGAACCTGAACTTTGGAACGAGCCTTCGCACCTGCAGTGGGTGGAGAGAGGAGCAGACCCAAGGCAGTGGGAAGGGGAGAATTCAGGTTGTCTCTGCAGCCCAGAACTGGAACAGCCTCAGTAGCACAGAGACTTTACTAGGACACTCTGGAACAAAGTACTGAACCCACCAAGCCTGCACTGGCTCTGCTGGGAAGCGTGGCAGCTCCAGCTGACATAAGGACCCAGCACAGCTCTGCTGCAGCTTCCACACAACAACAAAGACAAGCAGGACCCGGTGAAAGAGCTCTGTCTGCTGGGAAGTGCCCAGTTGAATTCCCCCTGTCCCAAACCTGAAATTCCAGATGGTTGGTCTGTGCAGGACTGGGAAGTGAGCCAGGCATCAGGGGATGAGGTAACGTTTGACCTTGGAGCCTGTGGGACTGTCGTGCTGCACACTGATTCTCCTTACTCACCCAGCAAATGACAACTGTGTTTTCCCAAAGTGACATGGGGAGTGTCGCTGTGCCCCTGTCCCATTGATCACTCTGGGGTTGGGCTGGAGTCTAAAACACACAAACTTGTAGGGATACAGATCTGGAATGCACAGGCCATTCCTTGCCTGCTCCCTGTCTCTGGACTGGACACCCCTGTGGCTCAGGAGGCACAGAAAGAAACCAAAACTCTGCAGACCAGGGCCTTGGGGACTGCTCTGTCCCCGTCCCCAAGGAGTGCCAGGCAGTGAAGGAGCCACATTCCACTGACTCAGTGTTCAAATACTGCTGCAGGGAGCATTTACTGCCACCAAGAAGAACTTGTATATCAAAGTCTCAGCTCATTTTGTCCAAGCCAGGGTTTACCCAGCCTCCTTCCACCAAACTCATAGCTCACTCCTCCTGTGCACAAGGTGTTGTTCCCTGTGTGCAGCAGGTGATACAGAGGTGTATGGCACAGTCAGAGCTGTGACTGTCCCTGCATTGTCCCCAGGCACTGTGTGTGACCTCGACCCCACCCCTTCTCCACATTTTCACCTCCTGTTCCTGACCGGATCCCAGCACCACCCACCCTGCTCACTGCTCAACAAATGGCATTAGTGAAAGGAAAGCCACTGTGCCCAGTCAGATTTTTCCACGGATTATTACAGGAAGTTTTCCATTCCCAGTTATTATTTGTATATAATTCTCTTTTCTTGGGTCATGTTTTCTCCTCTGGTCCCAGCTTTGCCTCCAACTCTCTGGGCAGCAGCCTTTCCACACTCCAGCCATGTTTACCTTTCAGAGCTATTAAACCCAGATATCTCTCACTTTTTATTGACTGTAAAGCCAGTGCTTTGTGCTTTATGACCATGCTGTCTATCACTAGGAAACAAACAATTTCCTAATAACCTCTAGGAGTTAGCAGTGGAAGGGATTGTGATTATCCAGATCTACTCCAAATTTACAGTTAAAATCCAATAGCAGTTGATGTCATAAATGACGTTTTATAAAGTTTGAATGATCCCATAGTCCAGCACAATTAACATTACAATATATGAGTTTGCACAGCTGACTGGCTGTTACTGGATTGCTGCTTCTCCACCTGCTGCACTGACCCCAAAGCTGAACTGCAGTGATGGGGCAGAGTTGACTCGAGCACCCCTGAAAAATGGGGCACTGGTTCAATAGTGTTCACACTGAAAGAATACTTCACTCTGCCTCCAGCCCCCTTTCACAGCACCCAGACAGTGCATCTGACTGGCCAAATTCTCTTTCTGCTTATAATTAGCTTCGCTTTTCTGCTCTCTTGGATAAGCATTAGACTTTCCTCTAGGAATGTAATCCCAATCCACAGGAAACCTGTCTTTACTGAGATGCCACTCATCCTTTCTGCAGGTTTTATTTAAAACAGAACATTGTTATTAGCAGCAGATTTTTCGAAGCCTTTTTGTGAGGTCCCATTCCTGCAAACATCCAATATCATTCTGTGTGATTAGTCTTGCTTCAGAGACACCACTTAACATTCAACCACAATTTGAGCCAAGGCATTTGCAGGAGTCAAGTTTTGAATTTCAAATCTAAACTACAGAGGGGGACCAGTGGCAAATGACTTTGAGCCTGACAAACAAAAATAGATGTTTTAGCATCTAAACTACATTTTCCTGTGATTTGTCCTTCTGTCTAACAATACTGGCCTGTATAATGGCTTCAGTTTAATAGGGAAGACCTGACTTTGGAGGGTGAATGATCAACAAAATGATGTTCTTAAAAAGCAATGTCCAAAGAATGCAAAATTTATAATCACAATAAAGTTGGGAAAATATTCCTTTTCTGCTGCTGAACTTCCCTTAAAGAAAAAAGAAGAAGAGCTCAAAGCATTTTCAAGTTTGCTTGTGGTCTTTTATCCATAGCTGGCACCAGGATATAAAGCTAATTTCTTCCAATTGCTATCTGCCTTTTAGCCAGATTGGTTTTAGTGTCTTCTGGGGATGGATATAAAGCACATCCTTCTCATGGGAACCTTTTCAGATGGAATGGAAGGTTCTTTTCCTATGGCCTTTTCTGGGAATGACCCCCTTGTTTCCCCTGGAGCAGTGTGAGGCACAGCTCTGCACCAAACCCAGGGCAGCCCCAGGGACCTGGCTGGACCATCCTGACTCTCACCATTCCAGACTCCACGAGCAGGGATTCAACTTGGCAGTACTGGGGTGCACTGCATCACTTCTCCGGCTCATTTTTTTAAGTGCAAGTGTCATTACTGCATTCTCCATGCAATGCCAAAGGCTGCTACTTCCAGAGCTGATGTAAAAATTGTTATTAAAACTTACAAACTGTGAAAAACTCTTAAAAAAGTCCAAATCCTGGCGCTGCCCTAAATTAAATTACAGCCAGGAGCTGCCAGGGGTACCTGGATAAGCACAGAGCCAGGCGTGCGTGCAGTCCTTATCCACAGCCCACACCTGCTGCTCCCTCCTGGAAGTTTCACTAATGAACACAGTGTACAGCCCAGAGGATTTCAGATAAGGGAAAGGTCAGGGTGAAGACTCAGGAGTGAGGAACAGATTGAGTGGGGTTCATATATGAAAACCCCATTTTAAATCTAAAATTAATTTTTTTCAATAAATTAGGGCAAGTGAGCTTTCCTCCAGCTCAGACAATGCAGCTTTCCCTGGATATGGACCACTGGCAGGAGGAGGAAGCACATGTGCTCAGGAATCAATGCTAATACCCTCAAAAATTAATCTCTGAAAATTGCTTCAATGGAATTGAAACGATTTCATATAAATCTCTGTACAGCAAGAGCTGACAGGATATCACAGTGATACCTGGAGTAGGTACAGACTGAAAAACCCAGGCTTTGTCTTTTCTTACACAGGGTTGGTGTGCTTGCTCTGCCTTTGTGTGCCTCAGTTTCCCCTGCAGTCATGGACTGGGGCATCAGGGAGTCTGTGGGAGCTGCCAGGGTCTGCTAAGAACCAGCTGGGGTTACACAGGGTGGATGTGGCTTCCCCAAGATGGAACCACTGCCTGTTCCACTGGATGGAGAGTCATGGCTTGGATTTCAGCCTGCAGCCGGGATTGCTCTCTCCAGGGAAGGGAGGCTGGGCACTTTCTGCAGCCCCAGGGAGGGTGCTGCACTCGGAATGTGTCTGGGAATGCCAATGTCTGTGCACACTGGGCCTTCTGCTGCCTGCAGGACCAAGCCAGCCACGGTGGCAACAAGCTTTGCAGATCTACATCAGCCCTCAGAAGAACGGAGTCTCTCAGCCTGGCTGAATAATGCATTAATTAAAAGAAGACAATGAGCAGAGCAGCGTGTCAGCTTTGCTGCTGACAATTCACCCGGGCAGCTGCAGCCCTGCAGCCCCCTTGGCTCCACCTGAGCTGTGCCCTGCTGAGCTTCCAGGGGCTCCTGTTGCTCCTGGCCCGAGCACCCAGCCCACGCCTCGGCACAAAGCCTGGGAAAGGACCCAGAGCCTGGCTGCCAGCAAAAGGAGAAGGAGCTGCAGAGCCATTCCTGGAAATGCCAGACAGTCCAGACCCAGGAAATCATCCTGACCAGAAACACTTTATACCAGGGGACGTGGAGATTGCTGAATGACTTCTCCCCATGAACATCTCCACCCTCATCTTGTAAACAAGGGAGCCAGAGCGGAGCTTGACCTAAAGCTTCACCCTGTGGAAGGGAATGGAGGCAGCAGCAGGGGCAGGAGCGAGCCCCAGTTCAGGAGCTGTACAGTAGAAGCAACTTCCTTTTTTTAACCAAGCTATTTTAAATCAATCTAGTTAGACAGATGCAAAGCACTGACACAGATGCACTGAAACTGGTTTGATCCTTGCCTGAACAGGATTAACTTGCCTCAGTTATTAACCAAATTAAACCCAGCTCATCATCATTGCAAAAATGACTGTATTTTACACTCACAGTTGTATGGAATTTTTGTAGACAGAACCTGGAAGGATTTTCCTTTGTGACAGGTGTTCAGGGTCACCACAGAGCTCCCCACAACCCAGCCTGGCCTCAGTGAACTCCCTGAGGTAACCTGTGTCTGTCTCACCTGTGACTACACTCCATTCTCAATGTCTAAACCTATATTTTCAGCCATTAGCCTGTACTGATCACAGGAAGAGTTAAAAATGCTCAGCCACACTAAGAGCCTGAGCTGATGTAAAGTAGATTGAGTTAAAATAAACAGAGTTGCACAGACACCTTTCCTGTTGGGGTTCACTCCTTACAGTCCTGGCTCTGCCTTTTCCTCTCACCACCACTGGCATTGCTTTGCAGTTCCCAACTCTGCAGGGTTAAATCTGCAGGGCAGAGCCCAAAATTCTTATTTTACTTTCTTCTGAGAAAATGCAAAATGTTTGGATCTGGTTTAGATTTTGTTCTTGTATTTAATTTCTCAAAACACCAATTTCCGTAAATATTTCTCTTCCTCTGATGGAATATAAAACCAATATCCAAGTGGGAAGAGCCAACAATCCCCTCTGCCCTGCTGCCCATCCGCTGAACTGCTGCTATGCCACTGCACTAAACCACTTTTTCTTATCCTGACAGATGCTAAGCTTAGGTCAAATCCCTGGGAACAGGCAGGGCCAGCGTATGTTCTCATAAACAAAACTGCAATCTGCTCCTGAGCTGATGAGGCTGCCCTGGATTTACACCATGCCTGGAACAATGTACAGCTCCGTGGAGGAGCCTGCACAGAACTTCCAGGTGCTGTGGGCAGCAAGGAAGCCAGAGAGGAGAGCAGGGGGTGCTGGCCTGGGTGGGCACAGCCCGGGAATGTCCCATCCCAGGGCCGGGGATGGGCGTGGCTCACCTCCCTCCGGTGACAGGCTGCTCCTCCTGTCCCTGCCTGGCTGCCTTTATCTACTCCAGTGCACCAAAACTGAAAGTACCAAGTGAGTTTCCAAATAAGCAACTGTGCTCGAAATACAGCGAAAAAGCAAAGTCCATCCTGGTCTGACCAGTCCCAGCTGCTTCCTGCTCCATCACAAACAGCCTCTGATGTCACCATCCTGCACCAGCAGCATTAAAGCCTAAAGTGGTTTCACGAAACAACTGGAGCTGTGTGGAAAGGACATTCTGTGTGGCCCTGGATTGTAGTGTCCTCTCCAGGACAGGACCCCCAGCCATCTCCTGATGTCCCTGTTACAGGGGGGAAAGCAGAGCAGGATCTTCTGGGAGGACACAGGCACAGCTGAACTCCAGGGATTCAGCGAAGCTCTGAAACAATGGAGGTGAAAGGGGAGCTCCTTTCAGCCAGGAGCCCCACCAGGAGCCCTGTCACTGCCCCACAGTGTGGGACAGGTGTCCCCTGCCCAGGCTGCTGCCCAAGGGTAGGTGGGGCTGTGGCAATGCAGAGCTGTGGGGTACCCACGCTGTGCCCCAGCCAGAGCCGGGGGGCGCTGCCAGGGGGGAACGGCCCTGGGGGACCTCACCCGGTGCCGCTCCCGGAGCGCTTCCCACAGGCAGCAGGTCACTGGTGTCAAACCAGGCACAAAGCTGCATTTCCTGCTAGCAGCCCCGGTGTCCCTGCTCTGCCCGGCTGTGTTTGCAGCTCCCTGACTTCATCCCCCAGCCCAGGCCAGGGCTGCCAGCTCCCAGTCCCGGCACAGGCAGGCGGGGAACGGGCTCCTGCAGGCGGCCACGTGCGGTGTGATTCACGCCGGGCTGCGCCGGCCCTGCCGGGGCTGCCTCTCCCCAGGACATCAGCAGCCTGTCAACAGCAATCAAGGGACGGACCCTGGCTCCTGGGCTGCGACTGAGTCACGGCACAGCCTCCATCCTGGCTCATCTACAGGGCACTAGGGCGGCAGTTCACACTGCTGGGCTCAGGGGTGGGACAGGGACAGGGACAGGGGACAGGCCTGGCACACTGTGGACTTCTGAGAGATTAAAACGATTGCCAAGTGAGGAAATGTTCCATGATTTTGTCGTTTCTTTGGACACTTAAGAAAAGCACCAGTGATGAGGATCTGGCTGGCTGATGTGAGGATAAAGCAAGAATCTTCCCTGGGATGAGGTATGGGTTAAATGCTCTGTGCTCTCCAACCTACAGCTCTTGCAAAATCCAGATGCACCAGCAGCTGCCACACAGAATATAGAGAATTTGTGAAAAGCTGCCAAGTGCCTTGTCTGTTAAGTGCCTACAACACTGACATCCATGTTACAAATTATGGGATAATAACTTAACATTTTTTGCTTATGGATTTTTTTTTTTAGCTTTGTTTTTCTTAAAGCAATTAGAGCTGGAGAAATGTGTTAACCCAGTCCCTGCACAAAAATCAGTTTCAGTTCTGGTAGCTGCAAGGATGCAGCAGAGGACTGAATGTTATATCCAAGTCTGAACATTGTGGTTTGGGAGAAGCCAATAAAAGCCTCCCTGCATTAGGTTGATGTGCAGTTCCTGAGTACAGTCTTGGCCTGCCTTTGACATGTGGCTTCCTTTATTCCATCCCTTAAGCACTTTATTACTTTATACACTTTAAGAAACAAATCAACTTTTTAATTCCTTTGCCTATAGAAGTGTGAAAGCAACTTCTTCCTAAATGCAGTGAGATCCCAAGTGGAGCCAGGAAGCCACTTGAGCTGTGCACCATAAACACTTCCATGATGTGAATTAATAAGTTTCTCTGAGGATTGGGAAATGTGCCACATGCAGCATTTCTGAGTCCACAGCCCTTTTATCTAAGTTGTTTTTTTCCTTTATCCTTGTCTCCCTCCATGACAGTTTGGAGATTTTTGGCATCCAAACTGCAGCCTGGCTTGTCAAGTTAAACATCAACTGAGCCTTTATATGTACGTGAGAAATGAGAATAGAGACAAAAATAGTTATTAACTCTGCTTTTAGAATACTGAACAAGCAAAGTGGCTGTGTGCCAGCAAAGGCAGGGTTTGGAGCAGTTCTGATCCACATCTGTTTAACTGTGGCCAGCGCTGTCGGCTCCAGCGGGGCCGGTTGGGAGAGTTTCTCCCCTTCACGGTTCTGATGGTGCCGTGCTGGGGCAGTGACCACACCAGCAGGTGCCAAGGGCAGGTTTGACACCTCAGACTCGGTGCTGCCGCCCTGTGTGCACCCCGGGAGGAGAGGAGCTGCGCCAGGAGCGCAGCAGCGGGTTCGGCTCCGCCGGGAGCGCTCCCGGTGCTGGGATGGCTCCGTGGTGCAGATCCAAGCATGGTGTGTGGGGACAGTGGGGACAGTCACCTCCCAACTCACCCTGTGACACTGGCAGGGGTCCTCTCGGAGCCCTCAGCGTTCCAAGGAGGAGCCAAGTCCATCCCTTGGCTCTCAGAGAGCCAGAGTGCCTGCAGGGTCTCTGCTTCCAGCACAGTGACGTCCCTTCCCTCAATCACATCCACACAAACTGTTTCTCAGAGATGCTCCCAGCTTGCTGCAAACACTGAAACAAGTTTGGAAACACTGGGAACACTGGACTCCATTAAAAAGAGGTGATCCATGCCAAGGCTGAGAGAACAGGAATGTGACCCAGCGGGACAGCCTTGGCTTGCAAATGGCTCGTGGACAAAGCTCGCTCTCTCCCTTGCTTTTCACCACTGCCAAGCACTCCCTCGCTCCCTTGATTCTGGCAAGTGTCTTTGGTAAAACGTACAAGAATTTCTCTCCATGGAGGGAATTTTAGAGGAGAAAATGGAAAGTGGTGCTGGGTGACCAGCTGGAGTTCAGCAAGGTGCTGGAACAAAGTCCTGCAAGGCTGTTATGGACGGCAGAACACCCAGCCCAGGACTGCAGGACGCTGCAGTACCTGTGCCACACTTCAAATAGAATTTTAATTATAAATAGGAATAATAGACATGGCCCAGATCCTCACTCACTGCCTGGTGTCTTCCCCACACTTTGAAAAAAAACCCACTAAAATCAGAGATGTTCAGCTCCCCATTACAAGACTGCTAAAAACTCCAGCTCCTTTAGTAATTACTATAAAATACTTTCAGGCAGTTTTTAAAGGCATTAGTGAGATAAAATGAAGAAAAGAAATACTGCTGCTAAAGGTATGTTAACCATTCCCCTTATCATCCAGCCACTTTATTTTAATGAGGTTTGTTTTACTTCTGCTATTTGCTTTGTCACACAGTGCAAGTCTCTGAGTATTTCTGGATGAGATAAATGACTTTGGAGCAGGTGGGGCTGGCAGAGCTGTGGGCTGGTGGATGCCAGCCAGGCTGGGCATGCTGGAAACGCAGTTGTCACTCATGACCTGTGTCACAGTGGGCAAGCAAAGGCTCTGCTTCCATCCCAGCACAGCTCTGAGGGCTGCAGATCAGAGGGTTCAGAGGGAGCCTCACGCCGATCCCACGAGTGGGAAGGCAGCTACAGGAGCTTTATTTATGGTGATATTAAATATGCAACAATCATTTCCCAACATCAGAGTAATAAACATCACTGCTCCATCTGATCTGGAATCAGCAAGCATGCTTCTCACATTCACAGGGAGAGACAAAATGCTGAATTATTTATGCTTTGACTATGAACAAATATAGAGAAAATAAGTGAGTTTGGTACAATGCAGCAGAGCAGATTCAGGGCAGATTATTGTACATCCTTCAATCAAAACAGACTCTCTCATTACTCTAAACAATTGTTTCTCCTCAACAAAAAAAAAAAAAGTGCATTAAGGAAGTCTAACAAGGGATAAGCAGAATGATTTTGGGTAAGTTTTTTAGATCTGACTGCCCAGGTACAACCATCCCCCATCTCAGTCACTGAGTGTAAACTGGGACAGAACACCAGCCACAGCAATTCCATGGGAAAGCAGGGGCTGACTGACTCCCTAGGACATGGGTAGGAACAAATGTATTCCCAACTGTGTTCTACGGACTCCTTCTAAACCTAAACGATTTGATGTGGTCACCAAGTACCAAAGCAGCAAACACAAAATTGGGCCATTCTGCCTCATATTTGCACTTCTCATCATGAACCAAACTGTGACAGGCTTCTGTGTGAAGCACAGGAGTTCTCTGAATGTGCAGTGTGTGGCTGTGCTGAGCCTCAGCCCTGCCACAGACGGATTTTAAATGTCCCAGGAAGCTCTGTCATTAAATGAATGAAAGGAGGATACTCCAGAGCTGCACAGACACCTTCTTACTTTCCATATAAATGCAGGATCACTATTACACCTTCCACTGCCCTGAGACCTGCAGCCAGAATTAGCTGATGTTTGCTGTGCCCCGCTGACATTTCAAGCTTGGCAGGAATAAAAATCCACAGCGAAAGTGGTGCAACTGCAGGAGGAATGACAAGAATTCTGGGACAGGAATGCCCTCAGAGCCTGATTTTCAGCAGCCACATCAAGCCCTTTGCTACCCACATGTGTGTGCATGTGATAGGGAAGGGGATGAGATGGAAAGAGGGGATGAGAGATGTCCTTCAATTTCTCAACAGTTTCTTAACTTAAATCCTTCATTCTGAGCATAAGTACTAAATCAGGCTCAAGGAAGGAAAAACTTAATTAATCAGAGGTAGCCAAGTTCAAAGTGCGCCTGGGGTCGGCTTTATGACTCTCCTTCACTTTGGAGGTAGAGGGTTTATGGATAATCTCTGTCTGCTGCAGAATGACAACTATGTGGTGCCGAGTATTATTTCCTGGCAGTAACTAAATTTGAAGGTCTCCTCTCCTTCCACTCATCCTTTTAAAGTTTAATATTGTCACTGAAATATAACCAAGGGCCATATATAGCACAAGGGTTTAAAATACCGTGCCCAGCCTGGTGACACCTGGATCCAGCTCCACTCGTCCCTTGCAGACTCCCCTCACCAAGGCTTTTGATCCCAGTGAAACTGGGACTTACTGGAGATGAAAAAGGGCTGTGTGGTGCCCTGAGGTAACAGGCCAAGCAAGCCCTCATCATCTGATTGCTGAGCACCTCCACATCCAGAACTCTGCTGCTCAGACCAGGGAACTGTATCATCATAAAAAACACCTGATTATCTCCATAACAAACACCGCATGGATAGAATCAGAATTTAACCAATACCAACAGCCAACCATTACCTGATTAAACACCAGCAGTGATAACACCATCAAAAGCAGAATCAGGTGTTTGTGGAGCACCCCCTTGGCAGAACCAGTCAGCAGAGCTGCACCAGCCCAGGGACTCAGGGATCTGTTCCCTTCCACTGAGCTGCCCCGTGCTCCCTGCCCCAGAGCAGCCAGACACTTCCCTCAGGTGTGGAACAGCCCCAGTTCCTGCGCTTGGAGCAGGGGGCACAGGGGTTCTGTTCCCCACCAGGGAAGGAGGATTCTCCCACAACACACTCAGAACTGGTTTTTCCCTTGTTCCCAACCAGCTGGCAGCAGGCTGGGGGAGTTCCTTCTTCTGACCTGGATGTGTTTGATTCTGGATCATGATGTTCACACTGGACAGGGAGCCCCGTTCCCAACAGCCCCACCAGGAGCAGAGGGGTGGCAGAAGCTGGCTGGGCCTTGGCCAGGGCTGAGCAGGTGCAGGAGCTTCCCAAGGGCTCTCTCAGCACCCTGAGGTGGGGTCTGTGCCA
Source organism: Cettia cetti (assembly GCA_013401135.1). Classification (NCBI taxonomy): domain Eukaryota; kingdom Metazoa; phylum Chordata; class Aves; order Passeriformes; family Sylviidae; genus Cettia; species Cettia cetti. The sequence goes on along the minus strand of VZUI01041342.1, from coordinate 125,919 downwards.
GAGACCAGCAACTTCTAGGGACGAATTTGTTGAGCCTGGGATGGGGAGTTCTACCCCATGCCTAAATAGTAAAGCCAGCATTTCGTTCCTTCATCTCCACACGAAGTATCTCATTTCAATTTAATTTCACAGTTGTAATGGATTTTTCAAAAATATTCAAGAACATATTTACTTTTCAACATCTTATTTCCTTTCACATTTGAAAAAACTTTCTATCTAATCCCTCAAGTCATCCTACAGTCTGAATAATTTCAGGTTTTTAATCAATAGCTGTCAGACTTGTCAAATTACTTTAGGGACCACAAAGCAATTTTTAAACATTCATAAACCCTCGTAGAACAGTTAAGTGCACTGAATTTTAAAAGAAAGAGGAACTGAATAACACTGATCAAATAGGATTATATTCTGGCAAATTATAAATTAGTTTTTTTATGAATCTTCTCACAGCTACTTATCTAGTGTCAGGCTTCTTCTGCTGCAGGAAGAAGTGAGTGTTCACCTCTGGAGAAAGAAGTCTTTTCTCTCCTGCCTCCAATCCTCCTTAGCAGGAGCAGGGTGCAACACCTTTTTTGTTGTCCTTTTTTAAAGCAACATCATTACCCAGCCAGCTACTCGGGGGTTCTGTCCATCATCCTGCTGCCTGGGCCAGAGATGGCCAAGCTGCTGCTCCCAAGCTCTGCAAATGCATCTTGGCTCCTGGCATCCTTCCCAACACAGTCTTTGCTTCCCAGTGTGCTTTTGGCATGTGCATCTGTCTGACACGCCAGTCTAGAAACGAGGGTCGCCAAAAGTTCTCAATTTATTGGAAATCTGTACCAAACCACAGCTTGAACCTCTTATGGGGCTGATTTTGCACATTGCATTGAGACAAACTCGGAGGTGACTGTGGGAGCCTGTGCTGCTGTTGCCTGTTCTGTGTTTGTTCTGGGAGGAGAGATCAGGAACATCTGAAGAAGTCAAACATGTTTCCCCAGAAATGACTTTACACACCACAGTCCCACGTCACCATCGCAGCGTCTTTCTTGAATTTGAGGGATGTGGCCTGAATAGGGAGGAAAAAAGGGAGCTTCATAGCTACACTGAGACTGCTGGAAGTCTTCCAGGAAAAAGTGCAGCTCAGATCAAAGAGGAGCTGAAGGATGGTGAGAAGAAAGGAACGTTTGGTGAGAAGAAAGGAACATTTGGCTGGCCACGTTTGGCTGGCCACATGCAAACGAACAAGCCCAAACTCTCCATCCTCCTCCTTCCATGCCAAAGTGACCCCTCTGCTGCCTCAGAGCCTCCCCAGACACACCTGCCCTGCTGCTGTCCCCGTGGGAGGCTGTGTTCCTGTGGCAGGACCCAGGTTTCAATGGGAAGAGCTGGGCACCAGCGGGGAGCCCTGTGGGAGGCACTGGATCCACCAGGACAGCTGGGACATTCCTGTCCCTTGGCTGCTGGACACAGTGGGGCAGGACAGGGTTCTCCTGAGGAAGAGCTGTTGACAGGAGGGGTCACTGCTCAGGTAGGGCTGAGGGAGCAGGACACAGGCAGGACTGGGGGATGCCGAGGTGCTGGGACTGGCACTCTGCTGCTGCTTCACGTCCAGTGCAGACAGAGCCAAGAACCAGCCCCCAGGTCCCTCTGGAATGCTTTACCTCTTCCTGTGCCTTGTTTCAGCACTGTCTGTCTCTCTGCCCTTCCTCAATGCTCCTCACACACAGATTTGTGGCTGCTCAGCTCTGTCAGCCCTGCTCCAGCCCCTGCTGCCAAGTGAGCATTAAACACACGCCCCAGCTCCCTGCATCTGCTGGACGTGTCCTGTGCCAGAGATGTGCAGTTTTGTCTGCAAAGCCCCTACACCCCAAACAATGGCTGCTTTTAACCTCTAGGCTGGTTTCTGGTTTCCAGAAGAGCTCTTGCTGCTGCCATCTCCATCAGCTCAGCACTGAAAGCAATGGGGAGCCCCATCCTGCCGTGGTGCTGCTGCTGCAGCCGCCCGCAGCTGCTGCCGCCTGCCCAGGCACAACTGCCCTGGAGCTGGAGATCAGCAAACACAGATTTTTGATATGCAGCTGACCTAGTTTTGACAGTGGTTCTGTGTCTAAACCATTGCTCTGGGAGCCTGTCCCAACTTTGGGAAGCCTCATTCCTGGAGCCCAGGTGGCCAACATCTGCCCCAGCTGCTTCCTCAGCCTTCAGCCTGGGCTGGGGCTCATTAACACCAACAGCTCCGAGGAGCTGGGAAAGGGCACTGCAGGAACTGCTTTGAGTTCAATTCAGCCACAAATGTGGGATGTCTGACTGATTCACAGTTGCTCTTTTTTTTGTAGTTCAAGTTGAAGACACAAAATTTTTTCTCAATGAGAAAATCTCGGCAACTTCTGAGGTTTTTGAGGCTTGCTTTGCTTTTCTTAGCGAGGTGCTTAGTGGGTCTGTCAAGCTTGACATCACAGACATCAAAAATGTGATATTCTCATTCAGTTTTCTCTATATTTAGCTTGTTTGCCTGTATTTAGCTGATTGCTGTTTGCCCAGTGAAGCATAAACCCAAACCTCAGAGCACTGTGATCAACGATTTGATCTCAAGACCTAAAAAAAGCCAGTAAATAATAATAAATCTAAATAAACAGGAGCAGGACACTGAGCAGATGAGTTCAGTAAATGATGGAGCAAACTTTTCCACTCAGCTGAAATGATTAATCACCCTGAATTACACTTGATAAGGATACAAGAATGTCATTACTTTGTGTTAGTAATAATAATAATAATAGAATCAAAGTACCTTTTGTTGTGAGATACCCTGATCAGGGATTTGTTAAAGAACATTTAATTTCAGGCCTATTTCATTAAATGTAAAAATTAAACTGAAGACAAGAGGCTGTGATTTGTGGGGGGGGGAAAATAACTGGGAAAAAAAGAGGCACTTAGAGGATCTAAAAATAGATAAACACCCTAAAAGAAGCACTGAAGAACAAATTCTCATGTTCAGAGAGAGAAACCTGCCTGGAACCCCCCAGGACAAAAAACTGAGAGAAGCGAAGTGAATAAAATATGACCAGACAAGGGGGGAAAGCTCCAGAAATGGAGTAGGAAAGTTGAAACAATTGCTCCAAACATGAATTTTAAGTTGTGATCAGTGTCCCCAGTCTGTTCCACCATTCTCTGGGTCACTCCCCTCCCCAGAGGGCAATGCAGAGGCAGCAGGGAGGGGGAGGCAGGAGCTGTCCTCGCCACCTCGCTGGTGCCTCTGCTCCCTCACTGCTTCTGGGTCTGCCCTCCTGCAGCTCCTGGAGAATGTTTGTTTTCCAACAGCTTCTCCTTATCTGTATTTGTGGAAGCATTTCACAAACTCCATCAGTGCTTCAGGGAGCTGTGTCTTTGTCTACATGGACTGGGAGCTGGGAACGGCTCAGGAACTGGCTGGAATGGTTCAGATCCTACATGTGGAGGGGTGGGAGCTGATCCAGGGTGGGTGGGAAGAGAAAAATGATCAAACAGAAAAGCTTGGATCTCTCTGAATGCATCGGGTTTCTCTTAAGCCAGGCTGTATCTTCTCTTTCCAGAACATCTCCCTCACACCTGCCAATGCGTTTTTTAACTTTTAAAATAGTTGGTGCCGCTTCCAAAATGTGTTTGCAACTCTTCCAAAAGTGATAGTTTCCCTAATAAGAAAAATAAAGCCCTTCCTGAATGAATGCTATCATTAATAACCCTTTAGGGCCGTGCTGGCCTCCTGTTATCCCCAAAATCCCCAAGAGCCGTTCAGGGTGTACCTGCTGGCTTGAGGCGCCTCTCGGAGCCCAGCTGTGGGACTGGCACTAAATGCACTCCCCACCCAGCTGGGCTGCTGCGAGCACTGCTGGTAATGGACAGAAACACCCCCTGCTTTCAGATCCCTGAGTGCTTTTCACAGCTGAGTAACTCCAGTCACCAGCCAGGCCACAGCTGCGCCGGGAGAGAAAAGGGGAAAAGGCCGCGCGCGTCCCCAAAGTTCCGTGCTTGTCATCCTCGTCTGTAACAGGGTGCTCTGAACAGAGACCCACTGCCAACACAGGAAAGTTGAGACCCATTTTTAAACTCCACTGAAATGCTCGATGCTGCAGGAAGATTTCTAGGCAGAGAAGTGGAGGCAATGCCACATAAAGTGGTAAAATATGCAGGCAGTGGTGCCGAGGAGAGCACTGTGGCATGGGCTGTGAGAGGAACCAGGACAGGGCTTGGAACTCCAGCAGCACAGGAGCTCTCCTGTGGTACACTTCATTCCTCCCATTAAAACAATAAACCTGCTTTAGGAATACAGTTCCATAGAAATGCTGAGATCTGGCCTTAATACACAGGTTTATAATTACCACCAACTTTAGAGTCTATGTGAGCAAAGAGGGAATAATTCTATTTAAGGCCTGGATTGATGGTATGGTGCAGCTGTGCAGAGGGGGCTCAGGGCTCCAAGAGTTTGGTTCCAAAGCACTTTTAGGGGATCTTCCCATGGCACAGAGGACACTCACAGGGCTGCTGTGATCCATGAGCATGCCAGACTGGGTAGGGACTGGAGCATCTTTTCCAATCAGCTCCTGACTAAGCAGGAGGAAGAAGCAGAGATGGAAAATACCCTGAGGTTATAAGATGGTGTTTTAAAAAAAAAAAAAAAGTTCCATTGAGAAATTATTCCTGGGATTTGATTTGTTGCCACTCCCATTGGCATTTCTGGGAAATTTTCTTTTTATAAATAAAATATATTTTAAAGTAAAATGTCTTGCTTCTAGGTTTTCTGGTGCAACCCAGTGAAGAACACTGCATAATATCTTTGTAGAAAATGAAACTCAATTATCTAATAGGTCTTGGATCTGTGCTGCAATTGTGGCAACGGGAGGGGCGCCCCAAGCAACAGGAACTGTGCAAATACAGAAAGTGAACAAAACCACAGGGATTCACCATTTCAAACAAAAACTGCTGCAGTCATCCAGTCACTCAGCTCTGCCCTCTGTGGAGTGGAATATGGACTGGAGCTGCTGCCTGGTGGAGAGCCTAGAATCAGACAATCCCAAAATGGTTTGGGTTGGAAGGGACATTAAAGCTCAATCCATTCCACCCTCTGCCATGGGCAGGGACACCTTCCACTGTCCCAGGGTGCCCCAAGCCCTGTCCAACCTGGCCTTGGACACTTCCAGGGATCCAGGGGCAGCCACAGCTCCTCTGGGCACCCTGTGCCACGGCCTCCCCACCCTCACAGGGAGAAACTTCTGCTGTGTTTCTGTCTTCCACTTTGAGCCAATTCTTCTTATCCTGTGACTATACTTCCTGATAGAGTCCCTCTCTGATGCTAGGAGGATTTATACAAGAGTAATTAGAAAATATCATCTATATGTGTTAGATGCTACTGTTCCAAGAGCCTTTTCCCGTAAGCTGCTGGGAGGCCTGGCTGGCTTTGTGGCCTTTGGCAAGATTCTTCTCTGTCCTTTCACTCCTGTTCCCAGCTCAGTATCCCAGAACAAGCTCCATCTAACACGGGATTCTGCCTCCAGCAGGAAGGCAATCTTGTTAACAGAGGGAAAATACAGTTCCTGACCCTTGAAGGCAGGCAGGCAGAGCCCTGAAACTTTTGATTTATTCTTCTTGCTGATGTTGGTTGCTTAGCTACAAATATTCTCAATGCTCATAAAAGCCTCTCTCCATTAGTCCTCACCGCAAGGTTTTAAGTCCAGCCACAGTTTATTTTTCTTGAAACCTAGGTGATGAGATTTCATGTTGCTGTTCCATCTGAGATGGAGAATGCCCTGCTCCCTGTCCAGAGCCTGACAACTGCCGTGAGCACGAGCAGCAGAGGAGATGTCATCCTCCAGCACCGAAGATGGGCAACAGAGCCTGACTCTGATGTAAGAGCACTCTTAAAAAAGGAAACAGAAAAGGGAAAAAAAGAGTAGGAGCCAAGACTGATGAAGCAAACTGAGCCTGCAGCTCAACCAGAGCTGCTGGCAGCTCGTCCTGTGGAGCTCGTCCGAGCAATGCCTTGAAACGTGACGGCTCTGCTCAGCATCTGCTCCCAGCGCGCAGCCCGGCGGAAACCAGCCCCGGGCAAATCAGCTGTGGGGATCAGCTGGTGCCAGGCTGGCACAACAGGGGCAAAACACCCCCAGCACGTGACACTGTCCCCACAGAGCTCCCTCTCCCCAGCCCCTGTGTCCCTCACTGCCTGAGGAGCATGTGGCTGTCACTGACAGCTCTCCTGCTTGAAGGTGGGAGCATTCCTTAACCTGAGGAGCATCAAGCCCATCCCACCCTGCACTGCCTCTGTGTGAGGGACAGGAAAAGGCCATCAACAGGTGATATGAGTCACTGGGAAATGATGGTCTGCTCTCAGGCAGGGAGAAATAAAATTGCTGTGGAAACAATCACGTCACAGAGCTGCCCGGCGCGGAGCTAAGGAAGTTGGCCTGGGTAGGAACCCAGTGACAATGGTGGCACCAGCTGTGGGGACAGGGCAGGCAACAGAACTCAAAAGTGGACTTTTCCCTGCCTGCTGAAATTAGAGAACAATGAGGAAAACCTCTGTGGTAGGAAAGGGAAGCAGCTTAGCAGGAACATTGGCTCTGGCACCCAAGTGCTCCCAGCAGACCAGCAGCACCCAGCCCCAAGCTGGAATTCTGTAATCCCAAAATTACTGGCTAGGAAGGGACAGACAAGCACAGAGAACTGTGAGTGCTGTCACATTCTGATGGCTAAAAGCCGGAGCACATGAACAGTGAAAAGCACCTTTTGGGCTCACAGTGCCTCGTGTTTGGTGAGCAGGTATCAGAGGAACACACTGGGAGTCAAGGGTCTCTTTATCAAACTAATTTTTTAACGAACAACCTTGCAATGATGCCAAGAGAGAGCAGAAAGCTCCCAGTCAGCACTGCTCTGCAATCAGCGATTAATTTGTTGCCCGATGCTTTGCTTGCTGCCCATGACAGAGCTCATAAATCCTCATTTTTATTGATGTCCTGGCCGAGAGGGCATGCTGGAAAAGGCTGGCTTGTGCTGCAGGTGTCCTGGGCAATCACCTTGCAGGATATGACAAACTGCTTAGAGGCTTTTGTAAAGCCTTTTAATCATTTTATCAGTCTAATTCTTGTTTTTATTGTCTTTGCTGCAAATTTATGGCAGCAGCTCTATTTGCATCCTGCTCTTTCTGGGAAATGGAGTGTGAGACCCTCCCACGGCAGCAGGGCAGAGGCTGTCACCTCTCAGAGGCTGTCACCTCTCAGTGCCACAGCCCCAGCAAAACACAGAGCATCTCCAGTGCCACCAGCAAGGTCCCAGTCAGGCCCAATGGAACTGGGGCCATTCTCCCATTCCTGGGTGCTGGTGTTACCCCAGTGGAGGGAATGACATGAAGAAAAATGGTGCCTGTTTAAAAAAAGACAGAAATTTCCTGTACGGTGAAGAGGTGGAAGAAAGAATCAGTGCTGGAAAGACTCTGTTGGAACAAATTTTTAGCCATCAATGTCTGCTGGAAAAGTTCTTAAAAGTATGAAAGTCTGAGTCTTAACAAGTCTTAAAATCTGGGTCTCCAGCACCTAAAATTGTGACTGAAGAGAGCAGTGCCTTTACATGTTGGTATCCCAGGTGATACAACTCCAAGTTCTTTGAATGTCTCCTCTCAACACAAGTGACAATTGTATCTTATTAAATCTGTCATCAGATTGCAGGTCTCTGAAACTGTGCAAGTCAAAGAGAAGCAAAGCAGGGGGGTGTTTCTGTACAATACCCAGTGGAGCTGAGGGAGCCTTTTACATAAGAAAGGTGTTATTTCTGCCACTTTGAGCAGAAGGAAACTCAGGGAATTACTGAGTGCTTTCTCATCCCACTCACTATGTTCCCAGTGCACTCCAGGACGGGCTGGTGAGTGGCTGTGACAGCACCAGGCACGGGGCTGTGGCTCAGGGAAGTGGAGCTCCACACACAGAGAACAGAGACATCTCCTGAGGAACTGGGGCTCCCCTTTGTCCCAGCTCTGCCATTCCATCCGCTCCACTCGCATCTCCCTGTGCCAATATTGGCACTAACAAAGCCACAGGAGGCGGCTCAGCCTCACCAGAGGCTCTGTTATCTTCACAAGCCCCAGGGCAGCTCTCTTCTCCCAGCTGCAGTCCTGCCCTGGGACACTTCCTGCTAATTGCTGTGCACTGGGAAGGAGGATGGTGCCAGGAGGTGCAAACAACCTGTAAGGTCACACGTGCTGCTGGCTGGGCCTCTCCAAAGATCACCCAGACCCAACCCTGCTTCATCAGAGCTGCTCAAAAGGACTGAAGTCATGGCCGGGAATCAAGAGGAAGCAAGGAGAGTCCTATCAGCTTACCTCTGAGCATTAACACAACCATTAATTACCACTTGCTCATCAAGCTACAGCTTAATGAGAACCAATAGAGATGGGGCCATGACCTTTCCTCCCTCCCTGCACACTCCTTTCCTTACACCCATCCTCTGGGCCACAATCCCTGGTCCTGCCTAGGGATGCTCAGTGTCACTGCTGCGACAACTCATCAGCTGTGACCAGCTCACAAATCTGAATGAGGTTTAATGCAAGAATTGCCTGCTTTCATTAGTTGTAGGTATCACAGAAACCCAGAACAGTTTGGATTGGAAGGGACCTTAAAGTTCATGTTGTTCCAAACCCTTGGCACGGGCAGGGAACCTTCCACTAGACCAGGCTGCTCATATTATAATAATATCCTTTTGTTTTATGCTCATATTATTATAAATATGCTTTTGTTTTAAGCTTTGCTGTGATTATTATTTGCTGCATTTATTGGCCTGTGCATGGCCAAGAGGGCTGAGAGGGATTCCACTGCTGTTTAAGGTACTGCAAGTGATACTGGCCACCCTGCAACTTTTGGGAAAAAGGAGATGGGAGGGAAGAAGTGTGTCTGAAGTCTAATGAGGACACAAGCACTTGCCAGATTTTAATTTGAAATACTTTCTTTCTTTTCAACCATATCCTTTTCTGCTGGGCTCTGCAAAGAGCAGAGCTGGACAATCATACGGGAAGCTGGGAGAGACTAACAATAGAGGAGGAGTGGAGAGGGGAGTGGAACCAGCCTTTCGCCTTGTACTCAAAATGAAACATGATAAAGAAACAAATTGCATGAAGGATGACTAACAAAGACAGCTTTAAAAATCATTTCAGGGTTAGTCTTCTCAGGTTCACAGCAGGGACAGCAGGAAAGGACATTCGGTTTCACACATTACTTAAGCTTTAGTCCATCTCCCTTTCAAGTTCTCTGTCTGCTCCTACCACGTATCCAGCCGCCCACACCCCCGGGACTGCCCACAAACACCCCGACGCCCAGGCACGGCCACTTCCTTCTGTACAACCACACAGATCTTTAAAAACGGCTTTGAAAAATCTGTGAATTCTGCCTGGCCCCTCTGCACGCTCCGCTCCACTCCCCACGGATGTGAGCGAGCTGCTTCCCTGCTCCCAGTCCACCGGATCCCTTGTGCAAGAGCATCAGGGCCCGGAGCAAACACCTTCCCAGCAAAGCATGTCCCCGTGTGATTCCTGCATCCTCCTCTCTCCCCGCGGGGGCCAGAGGGAGCGCCGGACGCTGCGATCCTTGGCGGCTGCTGGAATACAGAGGGTGGCTCCAGGCGCAGCTGCCCCGACCCCCACAGGCTGATTCCACAGGAAACAGCACAAACATCTGCACCAGCGAAGTGCCTGACAGACCTCGGCAGAGCTCTGCTCCAGCACTGCAGCCTTTGGAAAGCCGGCACACTGCAAGCTGCCCTAGCCCCAGCAGTCCCCGCCAGCTGAAATAACGTGCTGCAAAGTCTGTTTTCTCCATATCTGCTCCCTGGCCCTTTAGAAAATGCAGTATGTGAATTCAAAATATTGTAAAGGTCCAGCTTTTCCAATCTGGATCATCCACTTCCAGAGCAAGCTCTCAAAGGTGCAGGGAACACTTTGTCATTGCAGTGCCATTGCACTTTGGCAGATCCTGGTGAACCACCGAGGAGAAAGGTAAGTGGAAAACTACCAGGCACTTACCCAAGCCTCCGCGGGACAGGGAAATAAGATGAGGACAGAAGAATAAGATCAGGACAGAAAAGCAACGCTGAGGTCCCCAGGAAAGTCAGCTGCTCCGGCAGCAGGGCGAGTCCATCCCCCCGGCTCCCTCCCTCGGCCGGCTCTGCCCGGTTTGGATTCGGCTGCTCTGGAACCGCTCGCAGACTCCCGGACTGCGAGACTTCCTCTCCAGCTGATAGAGGGGTTATGAAAGTAAACTGACTATTGCCCTTTGTGAGGGGAGGAGGGGGCTGGGAAGCTCAGCCCCTTGCCTTCCTTTGTAATTCAAACCCTTCCTCGAGGCTCGGTGTTTTGGAGGAGAGGCATCTGCTCGCAGCCCCTTCCCCGCTGCCGAGGAGCTCACACCGGTGCTGGCGGCGAGCCAGGCTTGCAGACTGCACTCGGGGTTTACATGACAAAGCAGCTCATTCCTAATTAAACTTCATCCAGCATTTTTCTGTCTCATACATAATTAGTGCAGAACAACAAACATAGAGGTAAGAAGGGAGAGTTTGAGCACGGGTTGCTCTGTCTGCACCTCTGATTAATTTTAAGATTTCCTCTTTGTTTATGCAGTAACTATCTCCCATCACTTCCAAAACAGTCCGTATCCACCGTCCCTGCCGGGGCCGCTTGGCCTGACACCGCTGCCCGAGACTGGGCAGTGCTGGGAGGAGAGAAGGAGAAGGGATGGGAGCAGGGATGGAAGGATGGATGCGAGGAGGGATGCGAGGAGGGATGCCGATGGTGTCAGAGGAGTGCACATTCCCGAAGCCTCCCCGAGACACGGCGCTGCTCCCGAAGCCTGTCAGTGCAGTGTCAACATCTTTCCATAGGCAACGACGCCGGGATCGGGCAGCTCTGATCTTTATTACCTCCTGAAGGCGATTAATCCTTAAAGCTCAAACTATAACTGCTGTCAGCTTAGCTCGCAGCCTCCTTCCATTGGTATTTACAAGTTACATTTTAAATTGTAAAGAAGTCCAGGCGCACGGGAGTTTGTCCACAAACCAGACAGACGGGAATTAAAGCACATTCTCCTCAAATCTGCCTGAGATCTAAACTTTTATTATTAGCCATCCCCAATGCAACAATAAACTCTAGTCCCTGACAGCAACATATGGATCCCATCTCCACTGTAGTCCAATATTACAATAATCCACAGTGACCTGGTAAACAGGCTCAATCCAACAGATTTTATTTCACCCTGTCAATGAGAATGTTCTGGCATATGACAGAAATAAAAGAAAAAAACCTGGAATATTTTGTTTAATTTCCCACAACCCCCTACAACTCCCAAATACGTGTGTCTGTATTGTTCTAAGGCACAAGGAGCTTGTTTTTCTTCTAATTACACTGGTTCAAAGTAATTATTCTCCATGAGCATATCAAAATAGGAATTGACCCAGCATCAAATATTCCCTGTTTTAGGAATTATTCCAGCTGCTCGTAACACTGAAGGTCCATGAGAGCCTGGGAGAATGTATTCACATGCAGGCTTATCTCTTCATTTCAGACCATTCATCATTCCTTGCCTGGAAGCAACAGTTAATTTCCAACAACTCAATGTCAAGATGGCAGTTTAAATCCTCTTGAGGATTGCCCCAGGAGAAGATTTTGTCCCAGTTCTTCTGCAGCCACTGTAGAGTCAGCCTCTTTTGAAGTCACTCAGCTTTAGAGTGTGATAGAAATAAAGAGTGAAGATCTGCTGGTGACCATCCCAGCCCAAGGAAGGATCATCTCTGCAGAGCCTTCTCTTGGGATTTCAATAGGGACAGAAATTAAGAGTCAGAATGGTTTGGGTTGGAAGGGACCTTAAAGATCACCCATCTCCACCCCTCCTGCCATGGTCAGGACACCTTCCACTATTCAGAAAGGAAAAAAACAGCCTGCCAGAAAATGCTGCATGTCATGGAGAGGATTTCCTAGGGTTTATAATTTTCTCTGAATACAGATTTACACAGATCTTGCACAAGGTAGGAGATACTTCTAACTTAGAGCGGAGGAGAAGGACCTGAGCCAACACCAACAGACTGGACCTTTCTGAAAAGGCCACACCACAACCAGACCTATCCCCCAGACCTCCCAAACAGCAATCCTGACAAAATCCCCAGGAAGAACCCTCAGAGCAGAGCAGAGCAGAGCAGAGCAGAGTCTTGACATCCCCTTCTCCCCTTTTCTGTGTCTTACATTTATTTGGATTCAGCTTTATCTCTTCATTTTAAGGACCCTCTCACCACATTTTACTGGTGTCGGTGGCCCTTTCACCAAGGACGATCTGAATGGAACATTTTGGAAAGCAATGATTTAAGAAGCTGCAGGTAGTGGGGCAGAGTGGCTGAGGAGCCATCTCTGGATATCAGAAGGTGTCTGAAGAGGGTGTTTACAAGCAGAACGCTGCTAAAAGTCTGCCTTGGTTGCAGATAACAAGGCTGAGACAATGACAGATTTCCTTCCCCTGGCAGCCAAGAGCAGCTCTCCGTGATTGCCTTGCCGTGTTTATCCAGGATGCTGGGAGAGAGCAGGCACCAAATATGCAATTAATCGGCAGTTTGCAAGAGCATATTGCCTAAAGATAAACAGAGTGGGTGATCGTGTCGTATGGAAAACGGCTGAGTGCTGCAGATGTAGTGTTGACCCAGTTTAAAAAAAAAGAAGTTTTTTTTGTTCTCTTGGAAAATAAATGTACTGAAATGAATACTTTTTTTCTTTTAGCATGGTCCCTCTGGCCTTTGAATATTTTGTGTACGTAAGCCATTCCAGGTTCTTTCTTAATTTGGAAATACATAGTAAATTATGAATTAGATGAAAAGTTTTCCTGCTGACATCAGAGGAGCAGGGGGTACATTGTGACATGGAGTTAGTGGCCTTCACTCTTCACAGAGGATGTTTTGTGAGCAGGAGAAGACATGACTGCTGGATGTGAGTGGGAATCAGGTGATGTGGGATGGAACAGAACTGCCCAGGACAGTGGATGTGGAGATCAGGCGCAGAGGGAGGAATGGCTTTTCACAAAATCACAGAATGGTTTGGGGTGGAAGGGACACCCCCCACTATCCCAGTGGCTCCAAGCCCTGTCCAGCCTGGCCTTGAACACTTCCAAGGCTGGGGCAGCCACAGCTGCAGGGAGGATCTGGACCAGGATCGGGGCCTTGGCAAATGGCGAGCGCTGTGAGTGGGAGGGACAGGCTCCGGTTTCCAAGTACAGATATTGTCAGACAAAAAGGCACAAAGATGACGTGAACCCCAGAGTCAGGGAAGGGAGAAGACATGGGAGAAGACTGAATGCTACTGAGGAGCTCAGGATAGGATACACACTGTGGAAAATACGCTGAGGCTGCAAAGGGAAGGGGAAAAGCAACCTGAACGTGATGCTGCTCGAGCTGGGAAGCTGGAGAGACAGAAGAAGGGATATCTGTGACACGATCAGGACAGCAGCACAAAAGCTGTGGATCAAGTGTGAGGCACAAATGCTAAAGAGAGAAGCTCTCACTTTCAGGAGACAGAATTCATTAGGAGGAAAATCCTCAATGTAGAATTTCAGACTTAATGTTCTGCAGCTCCCATGCACAGCAGCAGCAGGCAATGAAAATCAGTGCCCTCACAGGACAAAAGGACACTCTCCCCTCTCATTTTTTATATTCAGTGCTATAAAACTCAAGCCAAAAGCATGTGACACATCTCTCACTTCATTTTACTGCGACCACACTGACCTTACCAGCACTGATCAGATCCAACAGGAAAACAAGTCATGACCTGGCAACTTCTTTGCAGGGACAATGCACTGAGATTGTATCTGGCCTGACCAACGTGATGTCACCAAAAATGCCTTTACAGGAATTGCTGATCCCATGCAGAGATTGCTACAGCAGGCTTGGACTTGTGTTGCTGGATCCTCTCCCTTTGCCCAGGCTCTGAACAGAGTGGATGGAGTGCACTGCACACTCCACAGGTGAGGACCTTCCTTCTTCTACACCAAGGTGATTCCAGGTGAATTCTTCATGCAGGACTCCGTCCAGATTTCCTTTGCATTCCCCCAAAGGCCAGGCCTCAAGGAGGAATTGGAACACCAACACAGGATCTTGGTGTTTCAGAAGCATGGCAAAAATTCAGCAGCTTTTTAAAAAAATCTTTTTCTTTTAGATCAAAGTTTCTGTATTTGGGTACCTAAAATTAGCTAGCAAAATAAGTGACATTTTATTCAGAGATGCAAAATTTCCATTGATTTTAATGGATTCAGCATCCCAGAAAACTAGGCCACTTATTTATGTACCTCCATAAGCATTTGAATCCCTAACTTGAAGGAGCCAAGTTTGTAAATGATGACCTTATGTTTTAAAAATCATGAGACAACTCTGCATGCATCAGCCTGTTATTCCCTTTATTTCTGTCAGCAAGGCTCATTCAGAGGTAGATTTAAGCTGTAAAATGTGCCTTTAAAGTTTCCTGCAATAAGGTCTCCTCTATTTAGCAAAACACTTAGGCACAGCTTAATGTCTTCCCGAAGAGAAGCACTTGAGTGAATCAAGGCTAACAGCTTCCTCACAGCCCTCCTTGAGATGAGGAACGAATCTCTGTCTCCCCACAGAAAATTGCTGAGCCTGATGGGAATGGCTCAGCAGCCTTGAAGACTCTTTCTGCCTCATCACTTTCCCCTAGGAACAGCCTAACATTGCACACTCCTTGGGTCCACAAAGCACAGCAAGGTAACAACACTGAAAAAACCCTCCACAGGTGTGCCAGGCCAGGCTGGACAGGGCTTGGAGCAACCTGGGCCAGTGGAAGGTGTCCCTGCCCAGGCAGGGGGGGGCACTGGATGAGATTTAAGGTTCCTTCCAACCCAAGGCACTCTGTGATTCCAGGACTCTGCAGGGATGAGTGTTTTGGGCAGGGCCAGGGTGGAGGGAGGGAGAGGGCAGCAAGAAGCAGCAAAACCCCAAGAGGTGTCCCTGGGCAGGGCAGTGTAAAGCAGTGAGGCACCATCCCTTTGCTGATGCAAAACCTCAACCTGCTCCTTATCTTGTAACTTCTCTCTGTTAATCCCGTGCCACTGCATGCCCCTCAGTGAACTGCCATGTGGCTGCTTAAGGAAAGAGCTGTAGAATTTACCTCTGATTGTTTCAAACACTTGGCAGGAAACAATAGATAAAAACTGACAGGACCTTCACAGTTAACAATGCAACCTAATGAAGTGAAATACTGCTCAGAGAAATATTGTGGCAGGTATCCATGGATTCAAATAAAGGAAAAGACGTGGTGGGGTAGATTGGACTCTGCAGTCCTTCAGATCTGACTGTGAAGTCACGAGATCTTCCTTCCCTCTGTCTGAATTGTGTCAGGCTGGTTTGATTACACAGCACTGAATGCAAGTTTGTGAAAGCACAGAAGTTAAAAAAATTCCCAGAGAGGAGCTAAAATAAGTTGAGCTCCATTCTGCCACATTTCCACATTCCTGCAGCTGTTTCCAGCAGGAGTTCACCACTGGAATGACACAGACCATAGGAGGGAAGCAACGGGGGAAAACCCTGAGCCTGGACGGGACAAACACAGGAGCAGCACTGAGGTGCCAGCAGGAGCATCTGCGTGCAGGTGTTCGCAGGGCGGAGCTACAGGAGCTCTGGGGCTCCTGCCCAGCTCACTCCTGGAGGCATCGGCAGGCTGTGGTACCTCGGGAGGAAGAGTTACTGCCACTGCAGACAGCCACAGGCACTTTCTATTTTCCTTTATCTTACAAATTGCAGCTCAGAGCCTGAATTATTCAGAGCAGACTCCAGTGACAGCTCCTCGGAGCAGCGGGGACACAGACACAGATGGCGGCTGCGGTTTTCCCCTGCGCAGGCGTATCCCGATCCCCAGGAGGGGCTGGCTGGACAATTAGCACAATTTGTTAAGCAGGCAGGAGGCAGCGAGGTGGAGCACACCGTGCTGGGCACGCAGAGGGGTGGAACCAGCCCCTCTCCTCGTGGTGTCCTCAGAACAGAGGATGCTGAGATGAGCTGCAGTCAACCTGTCCAGGCAGGGGACAGAGCCCAAGATGGATTGGGTTATTTGTGGTGTCACCCACCGGCTAAAATGACATTAGAGACCCCAGTGTCTAAGGACCAGAAGCACTGCCAGGGAGCTGCTCCCTGTTGTGATCTTCCTGCAGGCAAGGTGCGATTGTCTCGGTGTGCTGTGAGGAGTTCTGTGCACAGAGCAGGATCAATAACTTGATAAATATATCAATATCTGATTCTGTGTCTACACACTGCTGACTGTGACACAGCCCAGGGTCACCCCTCACAACATTTCTGGCTGCTTGGCCACCCTCCATGCTGCCAGCCTCCTTCTGCCTTGGCCACAATGGAGAGAGATGTTAGACTACAGCCTTCCCAAAAAAACACAGGCAAACAGAGCATCTGCACTTTGAGGCAAGTTAAACACTGAGAACTAATCTGGCTTCCATGGTGAAGGACAGCAAAGTTTCACTTACCCTAGGAAGAGTGGGATGTTTTCTGGCCTCAGGTAAAGGAATAAAGAAAATTACATCTGGCTGGGAGTGAAGACAACTGACTGGGAGAAAACTACAGAAGAAAATGAAGGGAGGAAATGGTGCAGCTCCAGCAGCACTGCCTGAGTAACACCAGTGCGATGCACCCCGGCCAAATTTTTGTTATTACCTGTCCAACTCTTTTACACAACTCAATAAAGGACACCCTGACCTGTGGTGGGAATGTGCTCCAGCAGCTCTGAGGAAACAAAGAGGCAAATCCCTGTCAAGGCAGGAGGATGGGGATGGTGGAGTGTGGAGCCACACAAACCCAGGCAGGGCTCGGGGCCCGCTGTGCCCCCTCTGTGCCAGCCCTCGGGCCCTGGGCAGCTTCATGATCCATGATCCTGCTCTCCCTCTGCACACAGCGAGTTTATCTGCTCGGGACAAACCTAGAGAGGGAACATTTTCAAAAGCATCTGCTCTGGTCTCAGCAGTCCCTTTCAGCACCAGGATGCAACATTCCCCAGTACTTTAGGCTAAAGCTGTTCAAGGGGATGTGAGACGTGCCAGGCTCTGTATTTCTAATGGGAGCTGACACTGCCAGCACTGGAAATCAGATGGGAAGCAGTCCTCAGACAAGGAGACTGATTAAAAAACATAACTGACAATGGCAAATAGCTTAAAGGATTTAAAACTCCCCAAAATTAAATCCATCCTCAACCCAAAAATAAAACACAGAAAAATCTTTACTTTCATACAAGTCAAAGTTAATTTAAAGGCAATGAAATACTCTAAAGGTCACATGGATTTTTCACATATCCATATACCTGATAGTCAAGGCTCTGTTTTCAAACTGCACTTGAAATTAATTCAAAATTTACTGTTGTTTCTGAACTCATTAAACTAGAACTTCATGGGAGAAGGCAAATAGGGGCAACTGGATCAGATCCAACATAATTTTCTGGGTGGCAGGAGGGAAGAATCCTCGTGCCTGGAGCACTGAAAAGATACCAGCAACTCTTTGGAGGAGCTGCCCCAGGGACCTGCACCAGCACCAAAGGCTCTGGAGATGTGTCTCCACTGCCAGGTGCAGCCATGTCCCACAGGCAGGTGAGGCTTGGCACTGGCACAGCCCCACTGCCTCACACATCCCTGCATGGCACAAACGTTCCCACCAGGAATGGCACCAGTTTTGTCTTTCAGCGTGTTGTTCTCTCTGGGTTAACCACAACATATGTTCCATTCACAGGAGAAAATAACTCTTTGTGTGAGAAAACACACAACAGGCTCAAGTGTGACACTGCTGTTACCACACCCCAGCAAAGATGAAAGAAACAATAATAATAGTAACCAAAAGTAAAGACATCTATATGCATATTTCACTATGACAGAGATTTGCATGTTCATCTCCAAAACTGGGTGAAAAGTCTTAAAATATTGTTTTTCCTATTTTAACTGTAAATACAGGAAGCTTTTTCTGTCACTACCTACTCAATGACACCATTTCAAGACTTTTTTCTACATTTTTGTTACACAAAAAGAGGAAAAATGGAAGGAAGGGAAGAAATAAAGTCCTGCCTTTTAACTAGTGAAAACTCAAAGTAGTCAAAGTTACATAATAATTCTATGAAAGTGGGGGATGTTATTAGCATGGAGTGAATCAGAGCAGGTTCTGGAAAAGCTGCACAGGCCAAGTGACCCTGAGCTGTGCCTGGAGCCAGGGACAGTACTGAGGAGGGAATCTCTCTGAACCAACATGTTTGAAGGCTTCAAACAACCTGGATGTTCAGTTTGGTGACTCACAGCTTATGGCAGCCCATAAAGAGCTTTGTGTCTGCTGTGACTGTGATTAATCTCTCAGATACAGCCCCAAAATCCAAGTTTCAAAGGCCCCTGGCTGCAGCATTGCTGGGTCCCTGGGGAATGAATGCCTCAAGCCCGCCCCTCCTGCAGCCGTGCCAGAGCTGCCATGGGCTCGGAGGGGCAGGAGCTGCCCAGCTGGGCTGTGCCAGCCTGGTGCCATGCAGGGGGACTGTCCCGAGCCCCAGGGGCTGCTCCAGGAAGGAGCTCAGCAGCTGGGAGGGATCAGGGCACTGCAGTTCCTGCACCCATCCCTCCCCGGTACCTCAACCTGAGCCCAGAGTTTTGCTGCGGCCACCACAACACAATCCACCACTCCCGTGTCCTCTGGAGGTCATTAATAAATACCAAATGAAACTATTGGAAAGAGGGAGAAGAAACCTCTCTCCAGTGTTTTGGTGCACATTGAGAGGCCAACAGCAGTGGCAGGCACAAAAGGAAAGTCTGAGGGGCCGAGCCCTGGGGGAGCAGCAGCTTTGCAGTGTCACACAGACAGGTTTGCCCAGCACTCCTGCTTCACTAGCAGGCCGTGCTTCACTGGGACTGAGGGTGGAAGAAAGCTGCTTCCCATCAGTCTTCCTGAGTTTGGGCTGTGGGAAGTATTATTTCTTAGAGGATGAGGCAGTTTATTGGCCAGGGATATTTCCAGCGCATTTATTTTGTTGTTGTTGTGAATTTGGATTAGAGGCATCTCCTTCCTCCCGACACTTGCTGGCAGCATGCTGTAAAGATATGATTAATTAAAGTGTGACTATGAATCCACTCAGAGGCTTAGAGTTTTCCTCCTCTTAAGACTAAATAGAGAAAGGGCCACTTAACAAAGTTCAGACCTTGAAGCAGATTTCAAAGTACACTCAGTTTAGCTCAGCAGTTTAGCTCAGCACAACGAGGAGGTTCAACCTTCAATATTTAAAAGCTATGAGCCCTTGGAGAGAAGAGACTCCTGCTTCTGGTCCAATCCCAAACACAGAAATAAATAAATAAGAGATAAATAACCAAGCCACGCTCAGAAAGGACTCCAGCAGCATGGCAGAAATACCCTGCTCACCTGGGGGCTCCTCCTCAGCCTATGAGACATTTTTACCTTTGTAGGCAGCTCAGCCATGGAACACACGCAGCCCTGAGGTTTTAGATTAAAACAACACATTCTGGCTCTTGCTCTGCAAGAAGCCACTGGAAATCCTGGAAGACCTTCAAAACTGAGCACTGTAGTACTTGAAAAGGAGACACAGCTTGACTAAATTGAAAAATCTGAATTTCCTAACATGGACTTAAAAGGTGCTACTGAATCTTTAATGACTGCAAGATAGAGCTGGCTCAATCTGAGCAGGGCTTAAGGTCTTCTTTTGAAGAAGTCAAACTTAAAAAAAAATAAAATAAGAAAAATGTCTGCTACATTGGAAGGTCACAAAGGGTTCCATGAAACTCTCTATCTCTCCCAACTCCGACTTCCTAAATGACAGTCACTTGTGAATCCGGAGCACCCACTTCAACCCAGCATAATTAGCTGGGGAAGGAAAACACACCAGCCTGAGAGTCCTTCTCTAACAAGAGGTTGTGAGGGGCAGTGTGCTGCAGAAACAGATGGAAAATGGGGCTATTTATTTATTTCAAGAGCACAGAATTCCTATTCATTAAATGGTACTTTTAAGCTGTTGGGTACCCAGTTTTCTGGCTGACTGAGAGCTGGGAGGGACGGATCGAGAGGGGGAAGCACAGTTTTGCTGCTTACTGGTATCCATGGGGTCACTCCCAGCCCTCTTTTCCAAGCTCTCTCACTAATTTCCCACCACCTTTTATCTTCAACTCCCACAGTCAGTTCCTCTGCATCACTAATTCTGTTTTAGACAAGAACTCAGGCTACAGTGAAGCACCTAAACAGATGAGCTGTTAGGCAAAGCTGTAAATTTAGATGGCGCAAGACTGAAAATGTAAATTTAAAATTAAATATTTAAAGTTGGGGGAGGGCAAACAATATATAAACTCTTTGAAAGAATAGCCATTATTAGAGATTATAAATCTGCATGCTAATTTATGTGGTTACTATTGACATTTTCTTTCTAATTCAGCTTTTAGCTCTTTTCTTGCATGCAGATAAATTCTAGTTAGGAGCATTGTGATGTGCAGAAGGCTTAATCCAACAGAAATCCCCTAATATGCAATTTAAGGATCTCAGGTTCATTAATAGTCCTAGCAGTAGCTTTAACAGTTTATTTCATGGGGCTGAGTCCATCTGAGACACTGGGCACAGGAATTGCCTTCCCACAGACACCCTTGGAGTGCTGCTGTGGGGATGGAGCTCCTTTCAAGGGCATTCTCCACCCTCGGTCCATTTCCTGGACAGGTAAAAACTGCAGAATCCTGGGAAGGTCTGTTTTCCAGAGAGCCCAGCATGATCTGTCCTCTCTGCAGGCATTTTGTAAGAAAATGAAATGAATATCCAAACACTCTGCTTCTCATCAGCATCGATTCACCTACTGGCAGTTTCAGTAATAAATTAGATCAATGTAATTATTGTGTGTGCACACAGATGTCAAATCACAATCACTATGATCAGATCAGCTGGGTGTTTCCTAGAAAAACAGTATTTATCCATATTTGGTAGAGGAGAGAAGGTTCATCTGCCCATCCAGAACCCAAAAGAGACAAATTTCCCAATGAGGTTTTGACACAGTGTTTCATGAACTAAATCATGAAAATAATTTACTCTGGGAAGCAAATGCGTTATTTTTCTAGTTCTGTGCTCCATCCAACCACTTCCTCTTCAACAGATCCAACTATTAGAAAGGCCAAAAATTTCCCAAGCTTTGTAGCCTTCAATGGCCTGGAACAAGTCCATGTTTTGTGGGCACAACGTCCATCTCTGGTGTTGAAAGGCAGCAGTTGAGGTGACACAGAGACCCCAAAGGAAAGCACCAAGACCCCAGAGAACAATCCCTGTCCCCAGGCCAGGACATGTCCACCACAGGCACCCAGACATCCTCCCCCTGTTCCCCTGGCTCCTCCACAAACCTGCCTGCTCTCAGACCTGCACTGGGATCCTCTGGTGCCACCGGGAAGCAGAAGAGACCTGTTGGGTGTTTGACTCCTCCAGCACATCCTGCAGGCAGGGGCAGGGCTGGGCAGCTCCCCCTGCTCCTCCAGGCAGCCTGCTCTGACTGACACATGGGTGAATTCCCCATGCCTGGGTGCCTGCCTCTCCCCACCTTGTCTTCTGTTTACCTGTCAATTATCCACCCTAAATTCCTTCACCTCCCCCCTGTTGACACCTCGGAAATACACGGTTATGAAACTCATCCTCTGTTATCTGTCAGCGACCCAGATAACAGCACTGCCTGTGCTCCACTCTCCCTTCAGCATCTCAGGAACTTCCCCTCACCCAGCCAGAGGCATTTCCCAAACTCAGGATGTGAAGCTGTCAGGGCTCTGTTAGATCACACATCAGGGCCTCGTCAGACACCGTCCCGAGGAGCATCCACCAGGGCCTGAGCCTACTTTGCTGCCTCCAATTTAGCTCGTTAACCATTCCCAAAAATGAGTATATTTTAATTACTGTTTTCTGAGAATTGGGATTATTTTCCTTCTAAATATATTCGTCTGATTATCTCCAGGATGAAATTCATTTGGTTAATTACCATCTTTTTAATTTGTTTAAGACTGTGTTTCTGTTTCCTGTGCTGTAACACCTCCCTGCCAGCTCTGCCTGCATTTATTCAATGTCTGACAGATTCCCATCTCAGGGAACAAACAGAAGGTTTCCATAAAAAAACATGCAGTGCCCCGAGTCTTGCAGGCAGCCTGTGATCCCACCTGAACTCCAGGGGAAGGGAGGAGCAGCATTCAAACGTGAGACACTCTCAGCCTCCAATTCCACTTCCAATCCATGCACTCAGTCCAAGCCCTCCTGGCAGACACCCCTTTATGTAACATCCCATTCATCTGCCAAACCACAGTTTTGTACCTGGATTATTCTATTGTCATCTTATTACTACTCCAAAACAGAATAGACAAATTCCAATTTCATTACCAAGATCTTGATTCCAGTCACTGATGTGTTTACTGGAAGAACTCAAACGTAATTTCATTTCCAGTTTTCTAGACTGTCCCAATAATAAAAAATAAAATCTTCCATGGGTAATCAAAGAAGACCAATGGAGACATTAGGAGAAATTTCAGATACTCTTAAGCCAGTAGAAACACCACCCAAAGGGAAAGGTCATGGCACCTAATTAAATTATATACATGGGCTTGAACAGCAGGAACACCAGGAGAGCGTCCAAAAGCTTCACATGGAGAACAGTCATGGTCCCAGCTGGGTGGACATGGACCTCCCTCTCCCCATGCCCTCAGCCAGGCTGTTCCCACCTCACTTAGCAGGGATCTGCACAGCAGCTTGGGAGGCTCTCCCAGGGCTGCCTCGAGCCCATGGCAGTGCCCCAGCACAGCCCCTGGGCTGCCCCAGCCTCAGCTGCACCCACGTTTCTTTTCCATGCCAATATATTTCCATCTTACTCAAAAAGCTGTTTGTCCCTTAATAGGGCACATTTTCCAACCAGCTTTGTTGTTCTGCAAATTATGGGCTATAAAGAATTAATGGTGGAATATAAATCAATTTAGTTCACTGAGAGAGTGTGTGTTTTATGTGGTAGAGGTTTTCAAAGAAAAGCAATTAGTTGATTTGGTATTTTAATCTTCAGAAAAATAAAGAAGCTATTTTTCTCCTAAGAGGATGTGTTTGAACACATAAACATATGCTGCATTTTCTGAAACTATATTAAGAAATATTATTTATTGGTTAGATGTGGCTGATAAGTATTTCTATTGTCTCAGAAGATTCTTTGGGACAAAGGTTTCACTACAGGGGCTCTAAAATGCCTGACCAGAGGCCTTAAAAAAAAAGCCAGAGAGGTCCAGTTCACTTCTCTCCCAGGTGTGTCCCTTTCCCAGGGATGTCCTTTTCTCCAGGTGCCCCTCTAGTGAGTGTTGTGTGGAGATTCCATGACCACAGTGCTCGCCCCCATGCTGTACCAGGGACTGTCCCCCTGGCCACGTCCAGGAGCAGCAAACAGGCACCAGGGAAGCACAAATCCTTCTCTGTGTGTCTGTGTGTGTGTGTGTGTGTGTCTGTGTGTGTCTGTGTGTGTGTCTGTGTGTGTGTGTGTGTGTCTGTGTGTGTCTGTGTGTGTGTCTGTGTGCCTGTCTCTGTGTCTGTGTGTGTGTGTCTGTGTCTGTCTGTGTGTGTGTCTGTGTGTGTGTGTGTCTGTGTCTGTGTGTCTGTCTCTGTGTCTGTGTGTGTGTGTCTGTCTCTGTGTCTCTGTGTGTGTGTGTGTGTCTGTCTCTGTGTCTGTGTGTCTGTGTGTGTCTGTGTGTGTCTGTGTGTGTCTGTCTCTGTGACTGTGTGTGTGTGTGTGTGTGTGTCTGTGTGTCTGTGTGTGTGTGTGTCTGTGTGTCTGTCTCTGTGTGTGTGTGAGGAGCAGCCAGCGCTGCCGTGCCCGGGAGAGCCCGGGGAGCTCCGGCAGAGCTGGGCTGACAGAGAGCAGCAGCCCCCTCCCGGGGACTATTGCATAAGATGCCTCTGCTTTGCAATTTGTTCTGTCCCTGGCTGCAGCCCGAGTGTCTGAAGCCAAAGGGCTGTTTTGTGCTTTGTGAGAGAATAAGCCTGTCCCACTGGTGAGTCTCATTTTCCCTCTCGATGTCTGTGCCACACAAAAAAAAAGGATTCCACCTTCCTCCCTTTGCTGAATTTCCCACATTAACACTCTGGGTGTGTTCAGCAGAGGCAAAGCAAAGACAGCCAGCCACGCATCTGAGTTTGCTTTCCCCCTGCTCCTCCAGAACAACTCATTTAACAGCAGCACAGCAATTAGAAAATCAATATTCCGTTCTGACATGACTGTTTTGGCTGCAGCACTGCTTGAGGAACATCTCTGGCAGCCTCATCTTTGCCTGGACAAAGGATAAGGCAGGAAGGACACTCCGGTGTTGGGAGATCTGATTGATTTAAGATGATTTCTCTTAAAGCCCACACGGTATTTGCAGCCTGTTTCAGGTACAGGCAGTGTGGAGATGACATTCTCCTAATAAGCAGCTCTGTGCCAGGACTGTGCGTATAAATACAGCTGCAGAGAAATGCAAGCTTGCTTTCTTGTTTAATATCCACCACCCACCTGAATAAAACAGAACCTGACACATGTCATAAGGAATTACTGGAAGAATGCAAGGCCCTTAGGCACCAGAGCCCCATTTGTATTCCAGTCATATTAACCAAAAATAAAATAAATAAGTAACAATCACATCTTTGCCATGAAAGGATTTTCCAGTCATTCAAGCACTTACTACGATGCTGCTACACATTCCCGTGCTGGAAGTGCAAGGGCAGCAAAGGGGAGGGAAACAGAGACAAAGCAAAGAGCAGAAATCACAACAGAGAAATTAGTGAGATTTGCTGCTTTGGAGCTCGTGCTGGAAGGATCAGCCTGGCCCAGCTCAGCCTGGCCCAGCCCAGCCCAGCCCAGCCCAGCCTGCCCGGCCCTGCCATCTTCTCTGAATTCTATAATTAGTATCAATGATTATTCCAGCAGGATTCAGAGCCCTCCCCATCTGCAGAATCCAGGGTGGGAGCAGCCTGCTTTGTTTTCATGTTATTTAAAATAAGAACGGTAATTGCCAATTGTTGTGGTGGAAAACCACTCCCTTATGGAGACAGGCATGATGGAAAGCACTGTGGGCTCCACCTTTCCGAGCCACTAGGGAGAGTGGGAAAGCAAAAATTCCCCAAACTCTGAGCAAACCCACCCACCTTCCCCAGAAAAGTGAAAATCAGATAGATGGTTACTAAATTAAGGAGCAGGAACTCCTTTTGCAGGGAACATGGGTGCTGAAAGCTGTCCAACACAGGCTCCCGAGTCCATCCCACAGAGCAGTCCCTGGTTTGTTTGCCTGTGTGCTGTTGTGTAAGCCATAATTATGCAATCTCACAGTTTAGCACTGAGACATTCCCAGCTTGTTCCAGCTCAGCAGCAGCAGCTCATGGCCATAAATGAAAAAGCCAGACTTTTTCCACAAATTTATTGACATGGAATAATGTGACCTCTTATAGCACGGAAAAGGGCAGTGCAAAGATGAGATCTGGGAAAAGGAGCCACTGCTGGCCAAAATTACCAGCAGTGGACTTCTGGTTAATGCAAAATGAAGCCAGCCATGGCAGGGACATGTGGAACCTTTAAACCGGTTCGTGATGAGGTTTGTATAAACTGGATGCCCTGACACAGCAAAGTGGGAGATCTGTGACCTCAGGAGCAGCACAACAAACAGCTACACAGAGAGACACTGCACTGAGAGAAAACATTTCCCAGAGCACTTTCTGATGGAAATGGAAGATAAAATCCTTGGACAAAACAGCCCATCCTCGTCATCATCACAAACTTCTGCATTTGATGACTTTTTTCAATTGGGTCAGATTTTTCTCAGTAGATTTTTCAGGTGAGACAAAATGAGCCTGATTTTGCAGATTCACAAATAGTTGTAAATAATGATCAGATGCCAGGAACAGCTGTAATCACTGTTTCAAACTATTTCATCTCCAGAGGCATCCAATGGGTTTTGAAGATCTGTTTATATTAACTCAATTTTAGAGCTGAACACAGTCAGGAGGAGTCACTTCCTCCAACGTACTGTACTGACACCCAAGTGTTGTTCTCTATGTACCAGGAGCACAAATCAAGTCCTGTGCTCTTTATGCACTGACATTTATAGAAAAAAAAACATGCCAGAGGAAGAGAAGTGTCCACAAAAGCACTCAGGGCTGAGTGATGCTTTCTCAGCTTACCGGTGACAGGGGCTGTGGTTTCAACACATCACATGGCAGAAGTGGCAGTGCCACGATGCAGGTGACACAGCACAGCCTGCTCTGGGAGCTCTGCACTGCTCCACCTGGGACTGACCCAGAGTGCCATGGGCTCTTTTGGAACAAAGTAGGGTAATGGGATGGAGAAATCAGGGGCTGGGGAATTATCACAGAATCCCAGACTGGTTTGGGTTGGGAGGGACCTGAAAGATCATCCAGTGATGGACAGGGACACCTTCCACTGTCCCAAGGTTGCACCAAGCCCTGTCCAACCTGGCCTTGGACACTTCCAGGGACTCAGGGGCACCCTGTGCCAGGGCCTCCCCACCCTGCCAGGGAAGGATTCCCTCCCAATATCCCACCTAACCCTGTGCTCTGTCAGTTTGAAGCCATTCCCCCTTGTTCTATCACTACACACCCTTGTAAAAACCCTCTCTTAAATGTTTAAGTTAACTTGATATTTCTAAAACCTTCAGACTTACAATTGGACTGGTGAAATTATTTAGGTCAAGTCATGCTTTGCATGTTAATTTGAAAAAATAATCAAATCTAACGTGAGTTTCAGAATGCCAGTGCCAGGACAGCCAGCTCAGGAAATTATTGATGAGCTTTCAGACAGGACTGAAGCAATTAAGAATCACTTTTGGTTGCCTGAAAGCAGCTTGGTGACCTGAGTCCAGCTGTGAGGCAGAGAGAGGAGAGCCCTGAGCTGTCCTTCAGTGCCACATTCACACACAGGATGGTTTTTTCCCATTTCTGGAAGTTGTTATTGGAAAATGTCACTATTCATTGCTGAGCTTCCCAGGATGCAGCAACTCTCATTACACCTAAGCCTTCTCAGCACAAAGTAGCCACAGATAACCTGGATGTATTTGCTGCAGCTGCTGTTCCAGAGGCTGCACTCCTGTTCCATGGGGGGATTCCCATCATTATTGGCTCTGTTATTTTATATCTCGCTCCTCTGTGTAATGCTGACTCCTTTCATTTGAACAAAAGGATGTGTTCCTCTGCCATGAGCAGGGATGAGGAGTCTCAGGCATGGAAAGGGATGCTGGAGGAAAGAGAGCAGGTCGTGATGGGCCTGAGCTGAGGGCATGGGAGCCCTGGAGCTTCTGTCCCAAAGGAAACCCTGGAGCTTCTGTCCCAAAGGAAACCCTGGAGCTTCTGTCCCAAAGGAAACCCTGGAGCCCCTGGCCCTGTGGGAGCCCTGGAGCCCCTGGCCCTGCTGCTGGCAGATGCCCAGAACAGACCTGCCAGTGCTTTCAAGGAAAACAAGTGTAGAAAAGATGTTTCTTCCAGCAACAGAATACTGTACATGAGCAAACACACTGAGTAGGGAATGGCTCAAAGTGATAAAAACCATGGAAAAATATTCAAGAGGAGTGTCTTTAGCTGGGAAAGACAAGGAGACACAACAGGGCATTATCAGCAAATAATACATGGTAAAATCAGGAATGAATTGCCTGTTTCTATTTACTGTCTTTTCTAAAATGGCCAAGGAATAGATAATGAAGATGAAAGATAATGGGCTTTAATAGATTAAAAACTGTCAGTGCTATAAATTATGTATCAGACAGTGTCTGTCTGTGGAACTCGTTGATACGAGACGTAATTGAGACCAAAAACTTCACACCACTCAAACAGGATTACTGTTATTTTTTAAGACAATGAAACTTTTTCTACTGCTCAGAAGAGAGAACAAAGCTCCCAAGTCAGGGAATAACAGGGAGCTGGCCCTGGCCTTGGCCACGCCTTGGCCATGCTGGAGTCCGTCTGTTCCTCCCTCCCTGCTCTCAGGGTGGAGCTGAGGGTGTGTGGAGGCTCTGCTCCTGTGTGAGAGGTTGGGGCTGCGATTAATAAAGTGAGGGAGAGCCTCAACATGAGTGACTTTATCTAATGAGGGTGAGACACCCTGCACAGAGAGAGAGCTTCAGATATAAAGGCATCAAGGCAAACTTCTCTCAAGTGTGTGTCAGAGCAGGTACCAGAGGGCTGCGATAATGAAAAAAAAAGACAAATAATTCTTTGCCCTTTTCTTGCAGGCTTCACTCAAGGACTGGAATTGCTCTATGAATACATATCACAGAGCTGCCAACAGACTTGGGAGGCAGCAGTGTTATACAAAGATCATAAGCTCTGCTTAAGAGATGAGAGTTAAAAAAGAACCCAATGCTGCAGTCAGCTGATGATTTTTCCTATCTTCTATCTTCTGTTAGAACATGTTTAAACAGAATCAAAATTATTACCTGCTCTGTAGGGCTCAAATGCCCGTGTAAATGAAGCTGGGAGTAACTAGTTAGAGGAAGAAGGATTGAGGAGATTAATGAGAGCTCCACTCACTTCCCTAGATGGCTCAGAGAGCTTATAACAGAATTGGGATGCTGGAAAGCAATTAAAAGAACTAACTTAAATAAATCTCTAGTGCTGAAGGTTTGCCAGCATATACCTCTAAATTCTCCTCTGATGCAACCAGGCCCCTTCCTCCAGGGATGTTCTAACAACCTCTCAGACAGCAGGATAATTATTGCAAAGTGTGACCCAGACTGTGGTTACTGGTATAATCAAAAAACCCCTCGAGGTTTCAAAATTAGACACAGTCTCCCTGGTGGAGCAGAGTTCCCAACTCTGGGTGACTGTTGTGATGACTAAACTTCCAGTGACACTGTCTGTGAGTGGGACAGCCCCTTTGAGGCTCTGGGGCTGCTCACCCTGATGGCTTTTCCTTCTCCCTGAGAGGATTCCTGGCAAGGAGCACACTCCAGGAGCAGCAAGGGGAGATGAGAGATAAGGGCTCACACATCACAGGATATCCTGAGCTGCAAGGGACCCACAAGGATCATCCAGTCCAGCCCCTGGCCCTGCACAGACACCCCAACAATCCCACCCTGTGTAGAGTTCTGGCAGCCTTGGGCTGTGGCCATTCCTGGGGGAGCCTCTTCGGTGCCCCACCACCCTCCAGGGGAAGAACCTTGTCCTGAAATCCAGCCTAAATCTTCCCTGGCAAAGCTTCATTCCATTCCTTCAGGATGGAGAGAGACAACATCTAAACACTGTTATGGTGAGAGCAGGATATGGCTGGTGAAATCCCTGCTCCAGCAGATCAGGCACTGCTGTTCCCTCACACCATTTTCTAAGGAGAACATGTTCCCCTGATATTTCAACTTCTCAAACTGAGTGTTTGATCCCTTGGGGAAGCTTAAGGACTGCAGTGGATTTGCTGTTTTTGGTGCACAGGGAACTTCCACTGCTGGGATGTAAATCCTTACTTGGTGCTAACATGCAATCTCCAATTTAAGCAAACAGGGAGCAAGGGAAGAAATGAAATACTAATTGCAATCCAAATTGCTCCATCTTCCATCCACCCCCCGCCAACCCTGCTCCCTAATCCATAAGGTCTGAGTGATGATCAGTGAATAATTAATTTGGGGGAGCTGGAGAGGGCTCCTGCAGAGCCTCTGCGGATGCTCATCCTGTTCAGGGACAGCACCTCGGGGTGCCCAGCACCCTGCAAGGCACCCCCTGCACGTGGCCCTGTGTCACTCACTAATCACACCTTGTTGGACAAACCCTGTCACCCACACAGACACTGCACAAACAACTGGCACTGCCACCTTCCCTGGGAGCACTGGGAAAGGCAGGAGATGTCAGTACCCAGGGAAATCACAGGCATTGCAATGTCTTGATTGAAACTATTCACATCCTGATGGCACCTGGCTTTGCTTGCTGCCCAGGGGGAGGACAAACACCAGACTCCAAGACGAGCAACAGCAGCTCTGAGCCTTTCATTCCAATCCTCAGAGCCAGGCATTGGTAAAAACTCTGCTCTCACCAAAAGAATTTAACATGTAAATCCTTCTCTCTCTCTCTCTCTCTCTCTCTCTGTGGATTCCTATCATCTAAAGTGCTACTATATAGCAACAAACACATCCCTAATGGAACAAATCTCCCCACACAGCCAGGACAGCAAAATATTAATAATTCAAGGTACACAGAGCCGAGTTATGTAAATCATTTGGGATCTGCCACAGGCCCGCTCTGCCCAGGATTCCACAGAGAGCTGGGATGGGGATGTGGGAAATCCCCCCTGGACTGGGGGGGCAGGGTGCAGGGCCAGCTTAATCCCAGAGACATCTGTAAATGTGAGCAAAGGGCACAGCCTGGCAGAATAGCTCTGGCTTTCTAATTCCTACTGCGTTTCCATCCTTTGGAATGAGGGAATGCCGCCCTCCTGCACATTATCAATCACACACGAGGCACGCCACAGCCCCTTCTCGTATAATTACTTATATAACACATGTGGATTAAAGCTAAATTCTTATTTCTGGCTTTAATTCAAATCAGTTCAGTATTTTTAAACAAATTACATTTTAATTCCAGCTAAAATGCATCGGTTTAATTCAATTAAAATCAGTTTTTGCGCTTTTTTATCACACCAGACCTGACTTGTGTGGAAGAGAACCTAAGTGAGACATTCTGTAGTTGTACTGAAGATTTGAATTGTAAACACTGCCAACCAGATAAGCATCATAATCTCACTATCATAAGATATCCATAGGTGAACAAACTACTTGAAATCTCACTAATAACCATTTCAGAGGCTCTATATCCTAACGTTTTATTAAAGAATATGGTAAAGAGGAAGGATATTTTTTCCTCAGTCTGGTTTTACCTTCCCTCCCAGCTGATGGATGAACTTGACAGAGTTATTTGGTATTCACAAGTCCTGAACATCATTACAGGCAGTGCTCTCTACAAGTCAGAGCCAGCAGTGAGCTCCAGCCCCAGCTGCTGCCTCCAGCTACAATCAGTGGATTTCAGGGCCTGAGCACTGCAATAAGAGCCGGGATAACAAGGAACACACGTCAAACATTGGCGTCTCCCAGCTCTGAACAAAGGCTTGGAACCCTTCCCCACCTCACTTCCATGCTCACTTGCAACTCTTTATCCCTCACACAGATTTTCCAATCGAGGTTTTGCAAGGTTTCAATAAAGAATGGAGAGGAAGTTGGTTTGAAAAGTTATTTAAAAACATTCCTTCCTTCCTTCCAAGAGAGAAAACCATTTATTGCTAAAATTAATTGCCACTAGAAATGACAGAGTAGAGGACAGCAAAGTGTGAGCCAACATGCAATGGATCTCTCCTAGGAGATGGGAAATTCCATAGAAGATGGAAATTGGAGGCAGATGCCAGTTGGACATCCCTCCCCCAGGCCCACACAGCACGAGGGGCAAACACTGAGAGTGCAGTTATGTCCCATTAAATGCAGCTGAACACGCCAGGAACAGGGAAAGTCCCTGCTCTGCCATCTTCCTGCTTCTCTGCAGCTCCTGGGGCTGGTTCAGGGCCCCAGCCAAACAGAAAATCACCCCTGAAATAATCATTTCTCATTGAATCCACTTGCTGCCCTTCCCGAGGTCGTGTGATGGGAAGGGGAGCCCGTGGGCAGGAGGCAGTGGGCTGAGGGGAGCAGGACTGTTAGAGTGATGCTTTCATCAGGAGCAGTTTTCACTGCGTGCCACAATCCCAGAATCCCAGACTGCTTTGGGTTGGAAGGGACCTTAAAGCTCATCTCATTCCACCCCCTTTCACAGACCAGGTTGCTCAGGGCTGTGGGAGGTGTTCCTGCCCATGGCAGGGGGATGTTTAAGTCTGGGATAGAAGTATCTCAGTGTCTGTTGTAAACAGATGATAATTAGAAAAGCAGAGAAGAGTCTAGAAGGAACAGAAAGCATCCTCTGGTAGAAAAGCTGCAGTGATGGCATTTTCTTTCTTTTTTTTCCTTTGAGGTTATTGACATGAAGAGTAATGCTAATGTAATTGCACTGAAATTCATGCACATGAAAACCTCACCAGGGCAAAGTCAGAATAAATGGTGTGTTTGGAAACAAAATGATGCAATGGGGTAGCAGTATCTGTCTTTGACCTGAAGAGTACCCTGACACCACGGGCCACAGCAGTGGAACTGTCACCCTGCCTCAGCTTGTGCTCGAGGGACACGAGCAGAGCTCTCTGCTTGTACCCCTGAGGTGTGCACTGCTGCACCACCACATCCCAGCTGCCAGGCAGTGGCCACACGAGTCAATAATGTGTATTCAGGCTGGGAGAGCAGCAAAATGAAAGCAAGCATCCTTGTATCCATTCATCAACCTGCTCCTCGGCGCGCAGACAATGCCTCGCGATGGTCGGCATTTCCCAAACATCCCTCACGCGCTAACCATCTGCAGCTGGAATACAATGCTTTGATTACAAACGTCAAAAAGATAGAGCAGAAAATTAACTTCTCCTTATTTAGTAGGTTTGCAGAAATGTGGCTTCACGCTACACTAATTCAGTGCCCTTGGTATGAAAACTCCCCATTACGATGTCTCGTCAAATTAGAGCCGACGATCCAACGATGTCATCTCTCTCCTCACACAACGCTCTATTTTGTAATTAAGCAGGACAGGGAAACAATGGCCTTGCGTATAGAGAAAAGGTCAGGGATGCAAAACATATTTTTGCAAGCTAATTGTAAGATGCATGAAGCCAATTATCCCAGCAGTGCTGCATATGCTGGAGCAGGAAGGATTTTCTAATTTTGTTCGGTGACTCCGAGTCGAGTCAACGCGCCGGCTGCACCCCGTGGGGCACGGGGCTGTCAGGAACCAGCGAGTGCAGAACTGGGAAAAAGGCTGAGAAAATTCTGCCATGATTCTATGAAAATCATTCCAGCCTCTCAGCCCTTCCCCTGACATTTATTAGAACTTGAAGAATTACCATGAGCTAATATGGTCTTTACTGAAAGCTTTAGGCATGACCCACTGTTCAATTAGGAAGTTGTTTGGAAGTGTAGGATAAAGGAAAGTGTTTCTGTGTCCTTTGAGAATGGGGAATGCATTTACCTCAGGCAGCTTCTGATACAAGTTCACAGGTATCTGCAAAAGTCAAATTAACAGGAGGAACAGCTGGGACCTTGCTGCTGCCTTGGGAGAAGCTGAAAGGCCCCACATTGCTTTCAATTCATCTCTGTCCCTCTTGGAGTTATTAAATCATCATTCTTTCAATGCCTTCCAGAAAAGTCCTTCCAAAATGCCCTCTTTCCATTAACAACATTCTCCTTTTTAAAATGTCTAAACTTCCTGATACCATGTGAAGAGGAACATCACAGTTTATGGAGAGAGATGGTAATTTCTTCCTGCATCTCTCCTTCAAAGCAGCTCTCTCTGATTTTACTCCAGCCTCTTAACACAGCCACTAATTAGGGATCAGTAATTAACTTTCTGGTTCAAGAAATATTTTGCAACAGAACCCCATTAAAAGGCTGATTTGCTTATTCCAGGACAAAACAGCCTTGGTATAAATGCAGGTACTGCATGAGGCCAGTGTGAACTCCGAGACTGTCCTTGAATCTCAATTTTTCTCCTGAAATCTGTTTCCTGATGTGGGGGGAGTGGGGACAGGCACTACCCCCGGCACAAATGACATGGAGTGTCACACGAGTTACTGCTGGATGCTCCTGGCTGTGCAAGAGGTTTTATTCTGATTTCAGTCACTGCTGATGGGGCTGGATGGTTCCCTACACCAACTGCACGGTGTTTCCTCAATATCTTCATTGCAACCCAAACCAGAGCCCAGTTGTGTCAGGGCCACCCCTCAGGGGTCCCCTCTGGGATAGGTTTTCCTACTCTGCCAGCTTCCCTGGATAATGCCATTTTAGGAGGAGCCAGAAGAGGAAGCAGCTCTCCAGCTTGTTCACACAGATCTGAAAGCCCTCTGTGGTTCTGGGGTCTGCCAGTGTCCTACCTTTGAAGGATGAGTCATTCCTCTTTCCAATTCCAGAGGAAATAGAGCAACTTCTTCATCCTTCACCATGCAGCACTCACCAGATTCTCATCAAACTTAACCAATTTCATCATGCCTAAAAATATTTGGCATATCATGTGTGTTGGGAATAAACAAATTAGATCTCCAAGGAACTCCCAAACTAAGTTTGCGACTGGAGCACAGAGTTTCATCAGTTCCTGGTGCACCAAAGTAAGTTTTTCTGCACATGGGAAGCTCCTACAACAGACAGCATGGGCACTATAGTAGAAATTAAATGTGCTGCAGTATAACATGACTTGTACAATTCCTCTTCCCTCTGGGGGTTAGAAGCAAACATTTTGGATGGGCTAAAGACAAAAAGGAGTTTAAAGAGGAAGTCTCAGTAGTGCAAGTTGCTGCTGTTATTAATGCAGGGCTGTACCCCTTCCAAGGCTGAGGCGCATTTAACAATCAACCATATGCTCAGGCTTTTGTAGTGCAAATAAAAGCTTAAATAGAATGTTATCTCCTGGAATTATAAAAAAATAAAAAACAAAAATCTTGCAAAATAATCACAAATGTTGGTAATCCAGAGTCCCGTAGCATTAAATGGATTCTAGGTGCACTGAGGAAAGGCATCTCAAGATCAGCTCAGGGATTCCACCAGAACACAGAGCTACCCAGAGTACCCATTTTTCACCAAATTAAGACAATTTGAAGGCATTTGTTCACACAGTGGTACTGTGGCCCTGCCCTCTCTGTGCTGGTGTAAAATCACCTTTTCCACTACAAGAAAACCATCAGCAATACATCCCCACCAATAATTAGCAACTGCAGCAGAACAACCTTCTCTCCCTTCTCTGGCTCTACTCCCTGTGCTCCGTGTCCAACCCAGAAATTTTCTCCATCACAAATTTTGTAGGAGAAATGTGGGTCCAATTAAGAAAAATCCACCTGCCAAATGCTTGATTTGTGGCTGAGGCCACTACAAAGCCAAGCATTCAGTGCTCCATGATAAAAACTTAGTGAGCTGCTGTAATAAATCAGGAGGCAGGAGACATTGTTAGCAAAAAGCCACTTTTTGGAACCCTTTTTAGCTCTAACAAGCAATATGACCAGCCAGTAAATTGAAAGGAACACTCATTCCACAATCCTCCTTTAGATCTCATATTTACACATTCTGATTTTACCATATAATGCATCTCTCATACAGAAGGTGAGTTACACTTGCTCTGATTTTGCTTCTTTAACCATCAATAATTATATTACTGTTACTGTAACAGGAAAAAAAAACCCAACAAACAAACAGTATGCACAAGACTGGCAAAATTTGGTCAAATCCACCCATGTGAATCCCACAATAATTTAGTGAAATATGTTTGTTTACATTCTCTGTCCCACACACAAGCCACATCCATGTCATTATCTGTCTGAACATGCATGTGCACAGTTCATGTATTTCATATATTCAACTGTAGGACAAACAGGACATGAAAGGAAGGGGAAAATAAAGGAACTAAGAGGCAGGAACAGTCCCAATTTAGATACAAAGAAGCCAAGTAACAGAAGCTTTTAGATCTACTGTAGCTCACTATTTCAACCTGGAGTGTTTTGACTGCATTTACTGCACTATTCATTTTTGCTATGGCATTCCCAGAAAAATTGGCCCACGCTCCAGAACAGAACACTGTTATAATGGTGACTTCCACAAGCAGAGGAGTGGTTCCTGAACAATCAGCTTCGATACAAGATGGAGTCAAGAATCAAATATTTAAGAGGCAAATATTCCAATACCAAATGCTTCTCTGAAACTGTTCTTGGATTACAAGCAAGACAAGCACAGCAGCAAATGCATAAGAATGATCTGAAAGACCTGAGCTCTTTAATACTCATTGTGCACATACAATGAGATGGGAATGTTCAGAAAGATAAAATTATCTTCTGTAACCAAAGCCTCGCTGCATGACTGAGAGGCCCAGCTGCTGCTTTGCTTTCACCTCTCTGAGAGCAACAGTCCCTAAGGCCAAGCTCTCCTGCAGAGGACTCCTGCTCACCTGACAGATCTGACACCACGATGGCAGCAAGGGACTAAGAGCCTGCTGTCAAAGCGTCTGAGTCTGTGTCCTGCAGCTCAGGGATGTGTGTGTACCACAGAGGAAATGCATTCTTGAGAGACGCCTGCCTAACAGAAGGTCTAATCTCAGGTATCATGAAGGTGTCATTCATTTTCACTTTCTCATACTCATATAAGCAAATCCTTGGTTATTCGAGGCTGCCAAGTGCCACCTCTCCTCTAAGCCACCCTTTAAGCTCTACACTGCAAATGCACTGCAGGATTCCCCGAGTCTCTTTAAGGAGAAGTTGCAGTACATCTGGGTGTCGGGAAGCCCAGCCAGCTCCCGGGCTGCTGTGCTGGGAGGGCAGGGAAATTACAAGCCTTAATTTGGGAAAATGACTCTGGCTGCAGGGCTGGCCAGAACAGTTAATTCCCTTGTCCCATCCTGCCAAGCCACAGAACGAAACAGAACTCATCCAGGTAGAAGGGAAACCCTGCCTAATCTGCCTGCTCTTGGAGCAAAGCAGCAGCAGCACCGTAGGCACATTCCCGGCTGCCCGGCTCCGCTCGCTTCCCTCTGGAACACAGTGCCCTACTTCGAGCGTTTGGGAAAACTGCAGCACAGGAATCAAACCAGCTCTGTCTGCCCTGAGAGTAATCCCTGAAATCTTACTCGGCACTAACCAGCACAAGCACTTCACTAGCAAATCCAGAAGGAAAAAGCTTAGGAGGCTGCAATAGGTCAGGTAAGGAAAAATGCAGATTGACAGTTGTTGTTTGTGAGCTTCAAAAGCTCATGGCCCCTCCAATGAATAAGTACAGCTAAAACAAAGTAAGTTGGCATTGCTTTCCAAAGTGAAGCATTTACTCAATGGGCTTTCAAGTACCATCCTGGTGTATTAAACTGCCTTTGCTCTGAACTGGCTACATCAGGGTATGTCCAGGGAATTTTCAGATGCAGTTTTTTCCTGGCACTTCAATATTTCTGTCACTCCCCAAAATTATTTGTGTAAGGTTGAAACATCTTCCTTTTGGAAGCAAACCACTGGTTTGTGGTTGGTAAAGGAATCTGTCTTGCCAACCATGACCTTGATCTGCATGTGAATTTACACATGAATTTACCTCCACCGGTGCCTGTCTGATGCTCACGCTAACGTAAATCTACACGGACATAAATACACACAAATCCACTAAAGAGCTGCTCTACTTTCTAACAGCTGAACAATCTCAAAGATCTCATTTCTCTTCTATTTTGCTCTCAATTTGTTCCAATACTGGCCTTCCCACGTGAAATGCTTTATCAGATCCATCTGCACGTTCCCTGCAACACATCCCTCCCGGGCTGAGCTCCTGTCATGGCTCAGGCAGAAGCGGCAGCTCCGGCCACACGCCGAGGCTCCATCTCGCTGTAATGACGGCAGACAACGGCGGGATGGAGACGGATGCGTGTGAGGGGGAGAGAGGGATTTGGAGAGATTATGGTTGTTATTGTTCCACGGTATTGTTCTTTCCGTGTGTAACCCAGTTGTGATCGGTGCAGTCCAGTGCGGGAGCATCCCTCCCCGCCCTCCCTCACCTGCACCAGCCGGCTCTGGCTGCTGCATCTCTGTGCTATTTATACGCTGGTGCATCAATTTAGGATTTATTGGGCAAGAGAAAGCGGAGCAGTCAGGCTTCTCTGCATCTGGAATTTAACCTGAAAAGGGAGGGCTTGCACGGTACCGTCAGCAACAAATTAAAACTACCCCTCTCGCAATTAACCAAGTCTACTTCTATCAGAGATGCAGCCCTTGCTCTGAATAAGATAAGCAAGATCTTAACAAGAGCTGGAAAAATCAATATCCTCCTTCTCTCTCCCACACCCTCGGCGAGACGTCCCCTTACCTTTCATGGTCCACACTCCTGAAGCCAGGTAAAATGTGCCGGAAGCTGCTGTTCCTATCGAGCTTCGGTTGGCTCTTTGTCCTTTTGATGGAGCCTTTAAGCCGACGGCTGAGGAACCCCTGTGGGGTGAGACAAGAATACTAAATTACAAGGCAGAGGGGAGCGGGGAGCGGGAGCGGAGCCGCCCGTGCAGCCGGGCACAGCGTCCTCGGCAGCTCCCGCATGAGCGGCGCTGGCAGCGCCTGGCGTCAGCCAACATCTGCTCCCGGCGCTCCCAGGCCGGGGCTGCGGCGCGCGAGACTCCCCGAAGCCTCTGTTGCCCTGGCAACCATCAGCTCCCATAAAAATCCCGTCTGAGAGACAAGACTGGCACATCGCAGCTCCTGACGGGAGCAGGGGCTGGGCGCGGGTCCGGCCGCCCCAGCCCAGACGCCACCCACGCCGGGCCGGCGGCACCCGGGCACGGCTCCGGTACCTGCTCGGAACCGCCCGCACTCGCGGCCATGGCCGGCACAGCCGGGCTCAGGTGCTTCGGTTACGTGGATGGAGCTCCATAAAGCTCGTCCGAACACCGCCTGTGGGCTCGGGGCGCAGGCACCACCTTAGAGAAGAGAGAGGCCCCGGCTCGGTCCTTCTCCGCCGAGCCTCCTCCCTCACGGAACATCTCCTGGAGAGCTCCACAGCAGTGCCAGCACCAAACGGTTTAATAGCAAAGCTTCTAATGTGTTATTTGCTTATTGTTAGGAGTTAATGTTCTACATAATCTGAACATTACATTTAATCTTTCCGCTAAATAAGGCAATAAAAGTATAATATTACTGTGCTGGCCGGCATCTGCAGCGTATGAGAATGGTGCGAGAGGGTCAAGCACTTTGGGGGACATTTTAAAGAGAAATCAGGATTTGGGGGTGAAGCCTGAAGGCGTGTTCCTGCTGTGGACCATCACACTAAAGAAACAGATCGGCTCCACATAAACAACGGGGCAAATCCCCGCAGAACCTGAGGCTCTGCACACGCCGCTTCCCTTGCCCAGCCCCAGGAAAGGGGGAAGCTCCGCACGGTTCAAGCCCAGGTTCTGGCATGTGTGAGGAAGGGAGTGTGAGAGTACCGAGCAGCATCCCAGCCATGCCCACAGTGCATCCTCTGCTCCAGGCAGGAGCCTCACGAGTTTCTCCACTCAACATACAGGAATGGATCCTTAGCAGCTCACTTTTATAAATGAATACCTTTAATATGTCTTGCAGGGCGATAATCACAGCCTAACTTCTATGAAGCCTGTCATTTGTTCATGCCATTTAAACACTCCTTCCCCACCTCGGATATTCATGGCTTACATTATGTCTTTCTCAAGCTGCAAAATCTCCCTGGGCACTCTGTGTTATGGAAGTGACTTTCCTGTTCGTAAGTGCACCAAGAATTTCAAACATCTAGATAACCAAAGGTGTTTCACATTTATTAAGTGCCACTTCACTTACAAAGGAGGTATGTAACATGCATTTGCGTGGACTGAATATTTCTCCGGGAGCTATTTGCATGACTGAAATAGCAGGAGGTATAAAACACAGGCCATCACATTGTACACTGTCATACTGCACAAAGCCAATGTGGGAGATAACAAAGGCCTTTTCAAAAGGGTTCTGTCCCTGAGAAATACCTTTAGAGAATTTTATAGTATAGAGAAACATGGCTGTGAAAAGCAAGTTTGAGGATTTACATTATCTAGAGCATTGTTAAGATATTTCCCTCAGTACTCAGACCTTAGCCAGCCTTCTACTCATCCTATCAGTGTGGTATCAGCCCCATTCCCATCCTATCAGTGTGGTATCAGCCCCATTCCCATCCTATCAATGTGGTATCAGCCTCACACTCATCCTATCAGCTCTCCATGCTCTTGTTCCTCTGACTGGACCAGGCTCTGGTAGCCTGCCATGGACACTGGCCAATATTTGCTGTGAAGGGAAAATCCAAAATACACGAGTGGCCAAACACCTGATATTGCCCTAAACTCCTCTGGGGAGAAAGTTCTGGTCCAGGAATGAGGGACTGGAGTTCTTAATCACTGCCAGCCCACCCACAAATATGTCCTCATTTTATCAAGCCCCTTCTTCAATCCAGGAATAGCTTTCAGCTCTGGACAGGGCACTGATAAGGAAAACCCCAAATGTCTTCTGCAACCAGTGGTGACATTTTTCTTCCTCAATTGTATATTCCACATCTCCACAACTGTTCCATGATTCGTGCAGGATTTGGAAATTAGAATTTAGGGTTGCAGCAAGTCATTACTTTCCTTCTGTTTCCCATTGTTTTTACATTTGTTGCCACCAGAAGGAAATCACACGGAGCCATTTTCTGTTTTCATTGCCAGCTTCCTTGGGAGAATGAGATGTCAGAGATTTTAATGCTGATAAATTATGCTGCTATAGTGATACTTTGCACCTCCGTAGTGCACACCAGAGATCAGAAAGCCTAATGTGTGAATTAATACCTTCTGTAATTTTTAGGTGGGGTAACAAAAAAAGACAGAAATTTGTCTGTGAAAATACAGGAGAGAGATTCTGACCTGGGGTGTGACCGCCGAGCTTTCCTAGTGAGATCATAAGGACATGATCCATTTCTTCTTCATTTATGACTTTAAACAACATTTGATTCTGATCTCCAGACAAACAAGGCTAATCCCATCCTCTGAGCATTGCCTGCTCCTCTAGCTGAGCTGCATTCTTGGCAGTTCCAGCAATTAAATCACTGCCCTTTGCATGCATGCTCTTTATACACTTTAAAGTTTATATTGAGAGCTGTCTAGGGCAGAATTGTGTCTTCCTGTGTGTGGGCAGCATTCACCACCAGCAAAAATATCTTAGCAAAGATTAACCTAGTAACTGAGAAAGGTTTCATTCAGAAGTTAATAGTCTCTGTGAAATGACAAAAAAATGAAATCTGCAGAGCCCAAGAATCCCTTCAGCTAGGATAAATAATGAAATATCCTTTACAATGGAAGCAGAGCTGCCAGCTATATAAATTCATCCCTGCACAGGCTAAGGTGAGCAAGAAGAGATATTTTAGGGTCTTTAGAGACAATCATTGTGGTCAAGAGTATGGCCCCATGCAATCCCTGAAAGCCCACAGAGCAACGAGGCACAGAATTCATCAAGCCTGGCAAGAAAAAGGGGTGAACCATGGAATCACAGAACAGTTTGGGTTGGGAGGACCTTAAACAGCTCCCAGTGCTACCCCTGCCATGGCAGGGACACTTCCCCTATCCCAGGGTGCTCCAAGCCCCGTCCTGGGGACGTCCCAAGCCTGGCCCGGGACACTCCCAGGGATGCAGGGGCAGCCGCAGCTTCTCCGGGAACAGGCAGAGCTCCCACTGAGCACGGATTTCACTTTTCAAGTGCAAGGGCGTTGCTTTTCTTGCTTTGTTTCTGCTGTTTTGCCTCTGACATCTCCAAGCCCGGAGTACAATCGCTCTAATCACAAGAGCTGACTGAAGACATGATAAAGACACAAAGAACGAAGGCAGAAGAAAACAAAACAAATCCTTTTGAGGAATGGCTTAATCACAACCACAGCAACTTCAGCTAAAACAGGATGGCACAATTCAAAACAGCACAATTAAATCTGCTGTGATTTGGGCTCTTTTCTTACATATTTGACAAACCCAAAATCCAATGCCATCATCTCACTGTGGACTGAGGAAGGTGGGACTGTCATTAAATTTTTCTTCCTTATCAAATCTGGCATTTTCAATTACCCTAGAACCTGGAAATAATCTTATATTCTATTACAATGTTTGAATATTTTTGGTATTATAATACTTTTAAAGCATATGTGCAAACCCATCAGCACCATATGCCTTTGAGATGCAGGAACTGTAGAATTCCACATGCCCTGGGGCAACACGAAAAAAAAACTGGAAAGGAGAGAGAAAAAGGGAGGGGGACAAAACTGAGCAGAGTGTTAATGACAGCAAAATCTGGAGCTCCTGTTTTATTAAACATAAAGTAATGATGCAAGTCTTGTGTCTGGAGCTGACTCCCACACCAATAATGTTCACTCGTAGCAAACCCACACGATAAAGTTATAAAGGTAAAAATTCAGCACCATGGAAACACAATAGAAATAAAATTTAAAAAATGATATATCAATAAATCAGGCAGGATGCCTCATGAGCAGCTTTCTTTGGAAGAGTCCTGGCAGTTCTCCATCTTCCCTAAGCCAGGAAAGCAGGGAGAGGCTGGGGCAGTGTGAGGGTCTGGCCTGGGGTGCTGGGAGGGCACTGGGAGGGCACTGGGAGGGCACTGGGAGGGCACTGGTCAGACAGGAGCACAGACACAACCCTGGCGTCTGCTCTCACCCAAACCCACACAGAACATCCCCTACAAAGGCAGATCACAGGAAACTACTGAACAGATGGGGTTATTTTTATAGTTCTTCCACATCTTTTTGTTTTAGTTCACGCAAATCTCAATTCTGAGGGACATGAGAGGACATCAGGATTTTTTTCACTACTCATAATAAGGAAACTGCTATAAATAAGTGTTTGCTGTGAGTACAAGTGTGCAATGCAGCCTTTCATCCCAGGTCTCCACGTGTTCTGCTCTGTCAGGAATAAGGTATAAAACTGGGAGTAAATCTTTTCTACCAGACCCATCCTTATTCTGGGCTTTAAAGTTTTTATTTTTTTATATGAAACTTCATTTATTTCTGGAATTAGTTTGGGTTTTTTTCTGCTCCTGCACAGCACATGGAAATAGCCTCTTATTGAGGCTCCACTGAATGGATAATTAATATTTGTATTTGTGAAACAAGTAGAGCTGTGCCAACACTAAGCATCCTTTTATAGCCATAAATGTTCCAAACAAATGAGTTTACCCATTTCTACAATTACCAATGTTAGTCTTAGCTTTCACAATAAAAGAGAAACCTCTTTTGGGGAGCATCTGATGCTGCTTCCTACTAGGTAGAGACATCTAAGTGCCCATTTTTACCCTTCTCTCTGTAGGACACGACTGCATTGAGCTACCCCAAGAATGCAGAGCCAAATCAGCCCTGAGGGTGAGTGCAGGCACCATTTGTGTCTCTCGTAAGCCCAAGAAGAGAAATAATCCCCTGAGTGGTCCCTGGCACTGAAGCAGGGCAGGAAGGGAATTTCTGTACAGCGCTGACCTTTATGGATCAAATATTTTTCATTTGTTCAGTGTTAGAGGCACAGGGCTGGAAGTGTCTGTAGCCACTCAAAC
This sequence comes from Cettia cetti, assembly GCA_013401135.1. Taxonomy (NCBI): domain Eukaryota; kingdom Metazoa; phylum Chordata; class Aves; order Passeriformes; family Sylviidae; genus Cettia; species Cettia cetti. The sequence goes on along the minus strand of VZUI01041342.1, from coordinate 82,751 downwards.
ACTTCATATATCATTTATTTCTGTCAGCTTTTTTTGATTTGAACTTTGGAGTTATAAGTTGCTTTGCTGTCCTGCAGCTCTGCTCCTGTCAGGTGTGATGAAGGGCTCTGTTCAGGTGACCAAGCACACGGCCCCTGTGGAATTCCCTTCCCCAAAAAGTGCATTTCCAGGATACACAAGGCCTGTACGGGGGCTGTTTTGAACTTGGGCACATGGGAGGCAAGAGAGTGTCAACCTTGAAGATGAAGATACCCCAAACTTATGAGAAACCTGCAAAAACCTTAGCAAAAATGTCACCTCCAAATTCTGTTTACATGGCAAACCCCAGCTTGCTCTGAAGATCTGCCCAATGCAATGCCAGGGAAAGGGAAAAGGAGAGCAACAGTCTCCCAAAGTCTGCAGAGCAGGAGAGACGTGAACTTCAAAGGAAAACCAAAAGAGTTGATCCTCTCTGGACCTAGAAATGCATCCACAGATTAATGTGTGTTCTCCTGAACCCATGACTTTGTTTATGTCGTGCAAAGTCCCTCAGTGTCTCTTTCTCCATTTAATTTGATGAATCTCAGGACTGTTCCCAGTCCCTCTGTGAGCCCTTGGGGCAGAAGCAGATCAGAGAATCATGGAATTGTTAAGGTTGGAAAAGACCTTTAACATCATCCAGTCCAGCTATCAACCCAGCACCACCACCCTGTTCACCGAACCACATCCCCAGGTGCCAGGGATGGTGACTCCACCACCTCCCTGGGCAGCTGTTCCAACACTGGACAATCCATGAAGAAATTTTTCCTGGTATCTCATCTAAACCTCTCCTGATGTCTCACGAGGAGCAAGGAACCACCACTTGCTCTGACTGATGTTACCCTAAAGCCTTACTTTAAAGGGATAAGGAAAACCCCTCTGAGACAGAAGTGTCTTGGAATTAGGCTACACCCCAAAGGAATGACAAAATAGCTGCAAACCCATTGTGTGGCCAGAGGGAACTGGCAATACAAACCCCAACCCTGCTGCTCCACACGCCGTGGTCAGACTGGTGCTCTGGTCAAAGGATAAAGATGGAGATGCAGCAGTCAGGATCATGAGGGGGTGTCTGGGAGCCAGGCCATGAAGCAGCCCTGGAGTGTGAGAACCAGCTCGTGTTGGAAGCGCTGCTTAGCAACACTGCCCTGCCACGGCCAGAGATGAATCAGATCTGCAGTGTCATTGCAAGCACTCCGCTCAGCCCGTCTGAAAAATCAGATGAAGATGCACTGATGTCCCCCAGGTCACCCAGGGGACAGTGTGGGTCTGCCCAGGTCAGCAAAGCTGGAATTACATCAAATGAGAGGCACTGGGGGTTAATTATGAATATGGCAGATCTTGCACATGTGAGTATCAGCAAATCACAGAGAAGCAGCAGTAACAGAACACATTAACACACAACATCTCATCCCTTTCCCACCTCTGGCCAATAAAGGATTGCTGCTTGAGCTCCATTTTCAGAAAGACTTTACCTATCTTGTTGAAACTGCCTTGATCATGGGATCTTCTCCCACTTCCCAGGAGAAAGAATTCTGTGGACTGGCAGCTCTCAGCTCAGGACATTCACCCTCATATTTTCAGCTAACTGTTCTTTGCAGAATTTCATTCTGTTCCTTTTCTGTTTGGGGAAGATTCCCTTCCCAGCCTTTGATAAAGTAAAAGAAACCTTGGGAAGTCTGGGTCTGGATTCTCCAATTAACACTGATGACTTCCATGGAACATGGACAGGAAACAGGTGGGACATTAATGAAGGATGAAGGAATTCAAGTGTCAGGGAGAATCCAGAAACAACCACACTTTGACGGTTGTTGTTATTCAGGGATCACTTGGTTCTTCAATTTGGATTCTTTTGTTCCCCTATTAAAACAAACCCACACTACTCTGGATTATTTGTTCCCAGCTCTGTAATTATCATACTGTCAACATTTCACATCCCAACAAGACAGATAAATATTCCTTGGGAAGGTAGGAGAAGGGTAATTGAGCAATCAGGGATGAAAGATGCAGAAACAGAGACACAGGGAGAATGCAAGTAACCTTGAAGAGCAAACCCAGTGATTCACCCAAAGAGAGCAGAACTGGGGACAGCCAAGCAGGGATGGCACCTGCAGGAGGATTTCAGTGGGATGGAGCACTGAAAGGCACAACAGAGTCCCCCAACCCAGAGGACAAACTGCTGTGTCCAAAACTCTGAACCACCCTGATCCAGGTCCCTTGGGGTTTTGCCAAAGGCTAAGGAGCCCAGGAGCTTTCAGGAGCTGCACTTTGGAACTGTTTCTGTGGGGCAGCACTTCAGCTCCTGTGGGTCACTGACCACTGGGCTCAATACCATTACACCAGGTACAAAACATGTCTAGGAATAGTTGGCATCAACCATTGTGCCCTTCTATTTCAGGAAAGAAGGTACTTTTTCATATAAAGCAGATTAATTTAATTCTTTCCCAATCTCAGAAATGAGAATATACCTTTTAAAAGCCAGTCCCCTGGCAGATCCATGCTTCAACAAGCTTACTGTGCAAGGAGCTAGAAAGGAGGGCAGGCTGGTGGAGGTGGGAGAGCAGCAGGAGATGCTGTCAGGATGGAGGGGTTTGGCAGGGCACACAGGGAGGGTGTGAAGGCAGAGCTGTCCAAGTGATTTGCTACACTGACTATGCCCAGAGAAGCTGCAAAGCCAGGATTACTGCTCAATGCTCATTCCTGTGTCAGCCCTCCAGACATCCAAATACAGCACTCCTGGTAAAACAGGTATCAGAGCTCGCCAGGATGAGCAATAAACACACAGGGGAGGGGAAAAAACCATCTCCATAAATCTCCTGACATTATTGCTCCCTTTGAAAGTCCACCTTTGGGTAGGATGCAGAGTAAACTGGTTGATGAGCGTGTTTTATCCCTGCTTTCCCTACTTTGATGTATGGCCTTGGAGCAGCACATGGATGTCCTGCTGTGTCAGGCATCTCCCTGCTCACTCCCACCTGAATCCTCTGGGGCACAGCAAACACTGGAAGAGAGAAGCCCATTTTCCACAATATTGATGGCCAGCTCTAGGTCTACAGGAAGGTACCAACACCAAACTGCCTCATTTTCTCTGACAAACCTTGTGTGCTTTTAGTAACACATTTGCTACAAAACCAGCTGCCAAGCCAATAAATTTTAAAAAGCAGTTGGTAGATGATGTGTTTAGAGTAAAAAAAAATATTATTATCTTTTGAATGTAGGGATTCATTGTGTAATTTTGCAGTAAAAGTTACTCATTCAAATATGAAACTCATGTTCCAGGCAGATGCTCTTGGCTTCAAAGACTCCCCACATTTCTGCAGCTTAAATTGGAACATTTGTATTCAGCAATAATTACAGCTGCAATCAAACAAAAATGCTCACTTTTGTGAAGGTGTGGGGAATACCAACTGGATTCAAATGATACATCAGCCCTGCATTTCCCCTATCTACCTCCCTAGACAACTCACTTCCCAGACATTGTGCAAACACTGAAGATGAAATTCATTTATCCTCATCTCAGAATTTATGAAAATGACTATTTCAGTTTGATTCACCTCCTACTTACAGCTTTGGAAAAAGGGAGAAAAATCACAATGGAAGGATAAATAAAATACACACACGACATTTCCAGGAGTACCAGCCTGGCTTTCATGATTTCTCCATCCTTCAGGACACACAGATCAGAGAGCTTTTTGATTAAGAAAGCTCAGAGAGAAATGAAAACCAAGGCAAGACAACTCCCTGCTCTTTTTCTCCACCTTTACTCCTTTCCTTTCCCTCCTCAGCTCGTACTTTTTGTCTGATTTTGGGCTGAGGTGCTGAGGAAGGTGATGTGAGGCAGCACAACTGACAATTCTCTTAAAACACTCACGTTGAAAGATATAAACCAAAAAGAATATCCTTCAGGAACTCGAGGCAAAAATTAAGTTCACTGCTGGTTTATCCCTCAAAATAATAAGACAGACATTGCAAGTGACAGATCCTATTTTTGGGTCTTAGCAGTGACTATTTCTTGCCTAATCATTAGCAGTGGATTTACTATCTTTAAAGCAGAATTTTGTCACCCGGCAGGAAGTTTCAATTCTATCAGGCAGATTTAAGTGTCATTCACTTATTCCTTAACTATTTTTGACTTGGTTGGTAATTATCAAGGAAGGCATCGTTCCCAGAGGGCCTGAGGGCAGGGCCAGCATGTGTCCCTCAGTCACAGCCAGTGCCACACCAGCTGGGACACTCCCTTGTTTCCCAGGAAGGGATATCAGGGTCTCCTCCTCCACCCACTAAGAATAGCAATTTTTTTTTTTCTTCTTGTGCCTAAATGTCCAGGAGCAACCTGTACCCATCACCCTTCGCCTTTTCCATGGGACTCCTCGGGAAATGTAAAGTCAATTAACCTCGGGTTTAGTCAAGTAAAGTAACCTTAATTATGTACTCCAGTCAGGCCAGGCTGTGCCATCATGGGAATGCCATGGAGATGACCTTGCAAGAGGCAGGAATGAAGGAAGGGGACAAAGGCAGGGACAGGTTACACTGCTCAGGGCAAATCCCATTCTGCAGAGCTGTGCAGGGAACTACACAGAGCCATTCAGGAAATAAAGACATGATTAGTTCTGGAGCTAATTTCCTTGGTGCTTTGAAAAATGTTGCAGGGAAGATATGATCCACTGTAATTATGGAGGAAGATAAAGACAAGAAAGTTTCTGGCAGAGCGCCAGGCCTGGGAACACCTGAACACCTCAGGAAAAGCAGCAGAGCTTCCCCAGCTCCCTCTCAAATTATCCTTAATGCCTCAGCCATGAATATCACTGGGAAAAAGCGTGTGGGGAGGACAAACACAGCCTATTGCTTATCAGAGTGCAGCGCTGAGGAAAAGTGACAGCATGGAGGAGAAAGGGAATCTTGTTTCCATGGCAACTAAAGTTTGAAAAAAGTACCTAGAAATCAATGTCATCTTCCCATGCGTGCTCCACCCAGAGCCAGGAATCAAAGTTCTGCAGCTGCAATGTCCCGAGTCCGTGCCCTCACCAGGAGAGCTGGCTCAGACCTGCTGCTCCAGGCAGCTGCACTTGGTTTGGAACAACAGTGTCACCACCTGGAGAAAGCCTCACACGAGGCAGCTCCAGGCTGGGATTTGGAGGGGAAGAAGAAACCTCCAAAACCACTTCCAGACCATCCAGGCAAGGGCCATAAGCTCCTCCATGTCTGTTAAAGCTCAGCTGCTTCCATGGGGTGAACAGCACGGACAAGATCACTGCCAGCTGGGAAGGGGAATCTCTCCCAGGATTTCCTGTCACAGCACCCTCATTATTTATTAATTACCAAAGTCTACAGGTGCCATGTGAGCCATCTACAGCAAAAGACCAAGAAATTAGGGCTCAAAACACATTCTGGCAATTAAGGGGAAGTGTTTAGTCTAAACTAGAAAAAAAAATCTGCCTCAGAAACAAGACTTGGTAGAAATGTATTCAGGTTGAACTGTGGAAATGACACAGATTTCTGTGAATTCTAGTGCAATGAATTCAGTATTTAAGCAAATAGTGAATATCCCTGAGCTAAAGCAGTAGAAGTGCCCAATGGAAGAAGTTCACAGATGAAGGTCCTGATGCAATGGGCACTCATGTTCCAGTCTCCAGGAGATTCAGATAATACCTTCCACTCCTTGACTTGTTTTCTGAAAGCACAATGCCAGTGCTACTGAAAGAGGGAAAATGGAATGTGTTTATTATCCTACCTTTCATATCTGCAGGACAATTCTTTATCTGTGACCCAGAAACAAATTAAAGGGACACTGTCATGTTGGATATTCTAATGGCCCTCTTTTCTTTGTGCTGCCAGCAATGTGAGAGTGTTCAGTGCCCAGAGGTTTAAACAAATTGAAGCTTTTGTTTGTTTACTTTCTGCCTTTCATTCACTCCCCAGAAATGAAACCAGCCAGGTCCATTTGCCTCCCTACAAACTATCAATTAGTCCAGGCTGTTTGCACTTGAGCTTTCTGGGAAGAGACTGAAACACTATGAATTTTTTCTTGTAGTAGCTTTGAAATGAACATTTTTGTTCAAATCATCCTTTGGAGATGGAAGTCTCTGAAGAATGGACATGGATCCAAGTCTGTCGCTGAAAAATCCAGGCAGAATCTGAGATTGTTTCTCTCTCTTTGTGAGGGGAATTCAAAGAAAAATGCACCAGAGCACCTGAATGCATATTGAATTGGTAAACTAGCACAGAAATTGCCAAACAAACGTTTTAGAGAGTAAAGACCAGTCACCTGGCATGTTTACATCACTTTCACCATTTATAGTGATGCCTTGAGTTGTTTTTCTTAGGAGATGACCAGCAGCTCTACCACACAGCCCCAGCTGTTTCATACAGATTTTGAATGATAGAGGAAGTGGTATAATCTTCCCAGGCCTTAGTTTCCCGTTTATTTTCAGGCATTATGGTAAATTGCAACCCCAGAGTGCCTGCAAGCCTGAATTCATTCAGATTGGCAGAACACTTTAACAGCTCCAGATGAAAGGTGCTACAGAAGTGCCAAGTACTATCACTGTAATTATCATTCAATATACACTGATCAAAAGAATGAAATGTGAATTAGCATTTCCTATTAGCCCTACTTACTGCCTAAATGTTAAATATTCCTCCCATGGGCTCTCTCCATGAAAACACACAGGAGCTGTTGGTATTTCTCATCTGGCTACAACACTGCTTCCCCAGGAGTGGAGGAAAGGAGGGATCTGAGGAGAGTCGTGAAGTCTGGAGAACAACACATGTTTATCCCACAAAAACTTGCTCAGGCTTTCTGGGGAGAGGGAGTTTGGAGCTGCTTTCTCACTCTCACTCCTTCCCTTCTCATTCCTGGCACAAGGAATCTGTCCAGTCCCAAGGATTTGCTGTTCACTCTGGAACCCTGAGCCCTGCTCAGAGTCATGGGTTTCACACAGCCCAGAGGGATCAGTCCAGTGTCCTCAGAGGCTGGGAAAGTGTAAACACCTGGAACAGCTGAACAAAATCAATGGAATTGTGCCAACTGAGACCCTCTGCTAACCCAGGCAACTTCCTGAAACATTTGTTTTCCCCTTTCCCACCCAAGAAGTACACAGTATTTGACTTTATCTTCCCCAGAAGCCCATGCCTCACACAGGAAGCAGCAATGTGAGCTCCTGCCCTAGTCCAGAAGACATTTCAGTGACGTTGGGGCACAGAGCTTTGGTGATTTGTGGCATTTCCCTCTTGGTGGGAGCTGCAGGTTAACCCAGGGGCTCTGCCTGGGCACTGTGAGGATCCTCACAAGCCTCCTCCAGATGTAGGAGCACCAGTAATGTCCCATCCCCTCCTCACTGCCTCACACCCTGCTCCTGCCCCGGGAACGCTCTGCTCTCCAACCACCCCAGTGTGACAGCAATCAAGAGCAGGCCAGAACCCCACAAAAACTACAACTGGATCACTCATTCTGCTATAGAGAAGTGGCTTCAGTGTGTGAATTAAGCTGTTGATGAGCCCTTATGGTCCTCTTTTCTCCAAAACTGTCCTTCAGACGGCTGCAGGCTCTGACAAAGAGACCTCCCTGGAACATACTCAGTTCAAAAAGGGAAAAAATCCATACCCTGCCTTGCTGAGCCCCTTTCAGTGAAGCAGGTCATAGCACCATGTCTTTTATCCTGTCATTCTTGTCTCCTGCTTGATGCACATCATAAATCCTCAGTGGTTTGGACTGCAGCTCTGTGCTGAAATCTGACAGTCCCTCCTATCTCTGACCATGCTGCCTTGCAGTACTTCCCAACTGGAAATTCCAGGTTTACTTAAAAAAAAAATTCAAGATACAAGGTCAGACTCGAATAATTAAAAATATCTTTACAGTCAGGTTTATTTTCCAATCCCTGTGCTAGGAAGCATTGAGTAGGGAAAATGATTCCTTTTTACAAAATGAAATTTATCCTTCATACTTTAACTAGAATTCATCTCACATCTCATAAAGGACAAGCAAAAATTAAAGATCAAAAATACCCACAGATTTATTTTAATAAGATGACTTAGAAAATTCAGGCAGAGGGCTCTAATTTAAATAACAAGCAATTAGAAATTGGACAACATGAGGTGCTGGCAGAGAAAGTAAGAAAGTCAAAGCATTTCTGCACTAGGAACAAGGACTTGGGAGTCCAGGAACCCACTTATTCATTTTCACATTACAGCATCAATTTGGAGAATATTTAATTCTCTTGAAACTGAGGAGGATTTCAGAGAGGTAATTAGGAATAGCTTAGCTAGTGGTTAACACCAGGATTGGGAATTATAAATGAAGAAATTCGACTCAGGACGCATTTTTGGGCTTTGGAGCACGATCAAATTTAAGTTAGCTAAGTTTTCCCTCCCTCAATTTTCCCAGCTGGAAAATGAGGGTGGTAAGAACAAACCACTGCTGTGGAGAGCCTGGAAATCCATCCCCAAAGGATGTTTAAGGTGCAAGGTCTGGGTGCTGGGTTCCTGACAAACCCCTCTGAGGGCCAGATGAGCCCTCCTGATTTCTGCCAAGCAGTACCAGGGAGACTGGAAATAACTGCAAAGCCTCCAAATGACCTCATTTTTCTTCCAGTCTCTAAAATGCTCACAACTCCAAAGCTTCCAAGCATGTCCTGTTGCAGAAGTGGTGACTGAACTGACAGATACATTCTCCACGTAATTTCTGTATTTCTTGCTGCCACTAACACTGGTTACCCAAAGTCAGCTGCAGCTGACAGTTTAATGATAATGGCTTTATGTTTATATATCATCTGTGATAATGTTCCTATTCTCCTTAAATTCAATCCCTACAAAAGGGGCACTTTAATGTATGCAGCCACAGACCAAAATGACAGTAATTTTCCCTTTGAGCTGCAATGGTTTAGTAAACAATTACATTTCAATTAAAGAGGGGTGATCACGCCGAGGGAATTGCCATTCCACTCTTCACATACTACAGGAACATAAATTCTCCAAAGTCAAATCATTATAATATAATTTACATGACTGCTTTTCAAAAAAAAAAAAAAAAAAAAAACCATCCAAAATTAAAATGGAAAATGGAGTGTATTATGCACAGGCAAAAACTTGGGAAAAAAATTCCTTCAATATCTTGTCCACAGCAGCTTGAACTGGGATCCCATTATTTAGGATTATGTTCAGTGAAGAGGAATGACAGAAGGGCTCTTCACTTTCATCTCTCCAGGAGTTTCCATTTACTGCCATTAGTATTTAATACTTCATTTATCAAGGATTAAAACCAGGATAGATGGAGGAATGCTGTAAGAGTAGCTTATGATGGATCACTGCAAATTCAGCAGTGTACTGAGCCCAAACAGGCAGGGAAACTGCAGGAAAAGAAGATCATGTTACAAGGAGAAGAAAGTCTGTGTCTGGGTGTGGTTTTGGGGGTTTTTGGAGCCAATGTGGCTTCAACCACAAGAAGCACTCAAGTGTTCTTGGTGCTCCTGGAAAGCAAATAATTATTACTAGAACTGAGGATTAAAGGGCTGGAGAAAGAAATCCTAAATTTTGTCTAGTAAAATACAGAATACAGATGCTTCCTCAAGTTTTTTGGCAATTTGGACTTTGCTTGGCCTGGGATATTTTCCCAGAAAAGGAAGGAAATCAGGCTCTAACAGAAGGAGTCAATAGATGGCAGTGCTTGATGGGATGGGAGTGAGTCCTCCCCAGCGAGCCTCAGCAAATCCTCCCCTGCACCACTTCCCTGCAAGGTGGGCACAGTGAGGGATTTCATTGGCACTCAGCAGATTTTCCCAGCTTCAGGCCCCTGACTTTGACAAAATACCCCACAAATTTCAGGTTTAACCCATCTCACACCTCGAGCTATTGGGATTCAATGCAGAGAGACAAAATCCTTCTCTGGATTCTCCTAAAAGCAAGGCTTTAACCACGGCCATGGAGAAGGGACACGGTGGTGCCTCCAGCCCTGCAGCATCACCAGCTGCTGCCAGGAGCCCACTGGAAGTGGAAATTAAAATCTGAACACCTGGCTCTGAGAGCAGGCTCAGGACAAGGAACCTCAGCTCAGGGACCACTTGGGTTGGAGCCTCGAATTTCTCATTCTGCATCAGCTCATACAGAGTTCTGAGAGCACAGAAGTGAAGGGAGGGATTTACATGGAAAATAATTCTTGTACAGCAGGAGATAACCAGGACTAGAGGGGATTTTTCCAAGTTTAAGAAGCTTCATTAAAATTTCTTTTAGGAGAAGGGGTAAGAACAGTTAAGTCACATATGAAGATATAGAAATTTTATGACTTGATTTTCAAGGTTTATATTCTATAATTCAAAAGCTACCAGGAGCTCTTGTTTTCAAAAACCACAATGCCCAATTATCTGTAACCTGCCTGGCAGACTTCTGTATGGGAAGGGAGCTCCCAAGGGAAGTTCCCAAATTTCTAAACCTAGTTTGCTCTAGTTCTGAAATGAAAGAAAGCAACTGGGAGTGCAACACTGCCAAAATAGCTGAATCCAATGGCTCCTGAGCTTCCCAGGCCCTTGGAGACTCAACAGCAGAAGGATGGAGATGTCAGGGAAGAACAATCAGCTGTAAAATATGAAAAGCTTACAATTTCCAAACCTATAACAGCAGGCTCAAAAGTAATAATCCCATTACCACTAAACTAAGGCACTAATTACTGTTCCCAGTGGCTGGAGTGGACTGACTGCTAATGTTCCTCTGGTTAATGAAGGAAGGTGAGGGAGAATATATTTCTAAAGTCAGACATCTGCTGAAGGCTGGGCAGCCGCACCAACTGTACCTAATGAAGCCATTCATATTAATGCAGTGACACTTGGAGGGGGAGCAGGGGAGAAATGAGATGAGGGTGGATTTGAACTCAGAGAAGACAAATGTCATGTATTACCCGTGATGGCTGCCCTTATTTAATCCACACTGGGTCAGAGAGCTGCTCAAAGCAAGCAACTGCATCCCACATCAGCTGTTCCACCACCAGGGGCTGACCTGCTCAAAACTGGAATAGCTTCTCTAAAAACCCAAAAAGCAGGATATGTGCCACTGGAAAGGAATAAATAGCTTTTTAATTTCTTTGACTGTAGGGACAGTAAGAAAAGTATTCCCAAATCCTGTGTTTTGTGGAGAATCCAGATTTTCCCCAAATGTTTTGCCATTTTCACTAACCAGCAGTACTTGTTTAAGGTTCAAGGACATTCATTCACTGAGATCAATAGGTTCTGATGGCTGGAAGAACAATTTCTGGAACTAAAATAAACTCCTTGTCCAAACTGCTAATCATGACTCATTCACCAGTGCAAATGTTCTCAGGTGAACTGGGTGTGCTCAGATTATTTTTTTTTTTCAGATTGCACCATTGTCTTTCCTTTGACATTCTGGTTCTGCCTCCCTGAGTTTGGTAAGCAGCAGCTGAGTCTGTAAAGAAGGTGTGGCCTGCAGAGAAAACCTGCACGGAGCAAACCTGCTGCAAGACCATTTGTGACTTCTCTGAATAAAAATAGCTGTGTGCAATGAGAGGCAGCCCAGGCACCTGATGTGTGCAGGGATCGGGGAGAGGAGTCTGTGCTCAGGCTCCTCACTGTGGCACTGGGCAGTGACAGGCAGGGCTCAGCACTGAAGGCTCCCATTCCTGGGGTCCCTGGTCCTGTGTGTCAATGGACACAGCAGCGCCCTTCCATGGAGCACCAAGACCACTGTCAGCCATGGCAGTGAACGAGCAGTGACGTCTCAAAGCACAGGGATTGAAGCCATGGAAAAAGGGGATGGCTCCTGCAGGCTCCTGCTGGGACAGGATCCCAGGCTCTGGGCAATCCCAGCTTGGCAGGAGTCCCATGAGATAATGACAGGTTCCTCTAGAGGAGATCTGCTCTCTGTAGGAGTGTGAGCACACACTGTACAGCTGCAGACAGGTAAATGCACCCAGGAATCACTGCACCAGGACTCACCAGGGAAACCTCTCCAGGAAAGTCTCCCAAGCGAATCCCCAGACTCCATTCACACCCTACTGCTCCACCAGGACACCTCTGACAGCAGCCTGTTGCTAACAGTGCCTAACAGCACCCCAATTTCCTACAAACAGGTGAGCACCCAGCTTCGCAGGCGGCGCTGCTCCCCTCGGGGTGAGCAGGCTCCTCTCCCCTCCGGCAGCCCCAGGCTCCCGCAGCGCTACCGAGGAGGGCAGGCACTGACCGTGACGCGGAAGGGCGTGGTGGCCGCGGGCTCCATGGTGGGGTTCTTCTCCGAGATGCCGCTGGGCATGCTGCGCCTCTGCCCGCACCGCTCCGGGGGGGACTCTGGGGACACACAAAACAAGGGACAGTCACAAACAGAGCCAGCAGCACAGGGACAGCCCAGGAACGCCGGAGGGCCGTGCAAAATGCGGCGTCTCCCCGCCACCCCGAGATGTCCTGGCGAATGAGCCGGCACGACGACCCCACGGATCCCACTCTCATTTCCCCGACCCGCCTGGAACGACATTTCCTCAGCAAGACTTTCACCTTCAACAATTAGCATTTTTTATACAAGTGTAAGCTTCAGATAATGCCTGACAGGTTGGCATTATCATTATTTCCAGTCTGCAGATGAGTAAACAGAAACTGTATTGAGATGAGTGAGAATTATATGCAAAGTACAGATCCGTGCACTCGTGGATTTGATCCTCCTCGCGGAAACTGCTAATGGGGTTAGAGGCACAGGATGCTTAAGTTACCTTGCTAATTCCTCTAGCAATTTGCTTTGGAACCAAGAAAAAAAATCATTAAATCCTGCTTTTGCTAAAGTATAAAATGAGGATAGGCATACTTACCTCCTTCCACATTGGCAAGGAAGGGAGGGGGCTGAAAAGGCAAAATTAAAGCTATGCTCAACACTGAGGAGATTAGAAAGATGTTGGGACAGGTCAGCTACAGCATTGTAAGGTGGTGTGTCCTCAGTTCACAAACCCTCTTGGAAAGCACCATGGAACTCAGAAAACCAGATTTATTTCCAAGCTGCCATTCAGTGATGCTCAGACCTTGTAACAAGCTTCCCTTCCCAAAACCATTCCAGACCCCTCCTCAGCCAAGCATTTCCATGGAGGTTGTCTCCTCAGCAAGGTTCTGCCCTTGCCAAAGCCTGACTGTAGGAAACAACCAACACCAGCAATTCCACCCAACAATTCCTGAAATGTGTCTTAAACTATTCCAAAAGAACAGATTGAGATTCCAGCCATGGATGGGGTGAGGTGCTGGCTCAGTGACATCTCCCTTGGTTGCCACGTAACCTGTGTGAAACTCAGCCAGCCCAAACCAGCAGCTCACTGCCTTCCCAACTCCCAGCCAAGCCTTCAAACGTCTGGGGCACTTTCTCTGCAGAAAGCTGCACTTTGAATCTCAAGCAGTAAAATCCTTTGGTGTCATCTCCTCTCAGAAGATTCAGACTCCTACCCCATTCCTTTGAGCTTTCTCTTGTTTTTGGACTGTCATAAAGAAACTACTTGATTACAGCATTTTGAAAGTGAGCTCGAGATGACAACTGAAGAAGCTGCTTTGCATTTTCTTAATGACCGGAAAAATCAACATTGTTTAAAGCATTTCTCACACACCTGGCTGGAAAACAGGAATGATGGCATTACATGAAAGGCAGCTACAAGAAATTACTGTCACCATGTTCTCCCCAGCCCCAAACACTGCTCAGAACCGAGGGAAAGCACCTGTGTGGGGGTAACAGCCCCCCAACTTAGCATCTTACCTCATCATTAAAATATATCCCCAGCAGAGCCTGCAAACACATTGGTGTGACCCCAGACCAAACACAGAGCTGGCCTAGCACCTAAACCCTCCTATAATTATTAAACTTAGGGTTCATGAAATGTTTGGAGTCAAATCTCCATTTTAGCTTAATTTAAGCACTGTGGGTTTCACTGCAGGAGAGACACGTTACAAAACCCTCTGTAAGAAACCAGAAATAACCAGAAGGAGGGGTGGTTGTGGGTGTTGGGGGGGATGTGGGGGGAGCTGTTTGTTTTAAAGGTTAATAAAAATAGCTTACAGGTAAATTAGTAACTCCAGGAATGTACAGCAGAGTGGCTTTACATGGTGAGCAGTATGAATATATAAAGGTTTAAGTGCCCTTTTTACTTCAGGGCTGGAGGCACCATCTCAGGCCAGGTCACTGTGCCCAGCAAGCCACACTGCCACAGCAAGCCCAGGGCCATGGAAAAGGGCACTGTAAGCCAGTCTTAAAAACTCTCCACGGCCACTGGAGGCTGAGAAAGAAATGTCTTAATTTGCAGCAAAAGGTATTTGGGTTAGGCACTGGAAACAGCCCCATCCTGCCAGGGACAGTTACACACTGGAACTGATGGTGCAGGGAGGGAGAGCTCTCCCTGCCCAAGGAGGTTCCTTCCCTCCCCTCTCCTGGGGCAGGCAGATACCAGACACCTCCTGAAATTCCTTCCAGCCTTATTTTCTGTGACTTCTGTCAAATTTGCCCACTTGTACATAAAACAAGCAAGCTACAAGAGATCAGATTCAGTGTCTGATTTCGGCCTTTTCTTCCCAACCTCTCCTGAATTTCTATCTCTGTCTGGACAGACTTGGTGGCAGTTCTGAGTCACCTCTCAATAGAACAGAGGGCCCAGGGCTCATCCACATTATACAACACAGGAGAGAGAGAAATAAACAACAGGGCTTCCTCCTTTTCCAAATATTTACAGAAGGCTGCAATGTTTTGATTTTCCCCCTGTGCAGAGCAAGATCTTCAAAGAGGAACTTCCTTGAAATTATCCAGTCCCTGAAAGCTCTCCCAGGTTATCCCCACACAGCTGGGCCAACACACTGTTGGCTGTGGAAGGCACCAGGAGGTTTTTAAGTGTAACATAGCCCGCTGCCAAAAGGACACACAGCACTGCAAACACTGCACATTAATTTAGGACCTCGGGCTTATGAGTATTTCTGAAACTCTTTCTGTACAGTAATAAACACATTTGGTTTGTTAACTAATTCAAGGCACTGGAACTGACAGAATAATTAATTCTCACTCCACTCTTCCATGCTTGTTTTTCATGTTGTGGAATCGTTGTGGAGCAGCACAACAATCCCCCCAAGGCTCCAGGGCAGCAGCAGAACAGGCTGTGAGCAGCTCCTGGCACCCAAACTCTTGTTTAACCCACCCAACATCGCTGCCTCCTTCGACGCCACTTCTCAGACAGTGCTCCAAGCAGGTTGTTATGCGTAACAAACACAACAAACAACTGTTACTACTGTTTACTTTTCACTTAGCAAGTGAGGTGTTCTTCCATTTGCATTACCTGCTCCTATGAATCCCAACTAGTCCAAGAGATTGTCAGGATTACACTCTCATTATGGAGAATAAAATACATGAACTCCTGTTTGTTCATCTCTCTCACAGTCCCCCCCTCTCTCACAATTCCAGGGATCAGCCAGTGGAAGAGACAGCGTGAACAAAAGCAAAGCGAGGCCGCTGGAAGGAATAACAAGCAGTCACTTCCCAGCAAGTTGATTTCCTGATAAGAACCTGCTCCAGCTCCAAACAAGAAAGGGAGGTCCAACCTGAGTGCTGGGAGAGAAGTCAGCGAGGAGAAATCATCTCCCTGAACTCACCAGAAGGAAGCCGTGCTGGTGAGCAGCGCTCATGCCATGGCACTCGGAACGAGCCGGGAAGGAGAGAAGGAGAGGTGATGACTTCATCAGAGGCAGCGAGAAGGAGAAGTATGACTGGAATGCCAGAGCAGGCAGCAGCACCGGGAGACACGGCAGGAGCGCGGGTCCTGCTCCCACCGCCGGGACCTGCCTATGGAAAGGAGGCTTTGGAGCACAATAAAACTTCTCCAGATCGTCTGGAGGTGATGCAGGAAACTAGGAGCTCTCCAGAACCAAGAGCCGGTGGGAAAGGTGCCGCAGCAGCCCTGGAGAGGTCAGGCTGCTCCCCAGCTCGGCGCTGAGCTCCTCCCTGTCCTGCCCCACCGGGCACTGCCCGGCATCGCAGGTGCCCCAGCGCCTGCCAGGGTGGAGTTTCTGTGAAACAGGAATTACCGGTCTCCTGCTCAAACAATTACAGCCCGTGAATTAATTTTATTGCTTAATGAATTTAGGTGTTATTCCTCTAATTTCTGCATTATCTAATAAGTCCTTATTAGAAACCCAAGAGAGGAGAGAAGGAGGCACGGTGACAGTGATTTAACATGGCTCACGGTAGCATTTACAAATTAAGAACAATCCCTGGAGAACAGGTATCTGTAGTGTCTGTGTGATTCCACATACTCAGGAGAGGCCTCAGAAAAATCTACATTTCAGACACATTTGGGTGGTCACAGGAGCCCAGGAGAAAAGCTGGATCTTTAGTTTGAATCCAAATGGGGATTTGGAAGGGAATAGAGGCACTTTTAAGAAGCGGAATAGACAACGACAGGAAGTAATAAACACTGAGCTGAGCCAACTTTCCCCTTCACAAGGCATGAAGGACTTTGAGTGGGAAGCAGAGATGCCAAAATGTCTGATTTCCAGTGACAAAGAAGCTGTGAGAGGCTCTGAAAGCCCTTCCTGCTCCCATCAGCTGGCCCAGGAATGCAGCTGCAGGGCCACCTTCGTGCTTCAGTTACCTGCAGAAGTGTTTATTGGAATGTATCACCCACAGCCCTGCAGATCCACAGCGAGCTCCAGCTGATCCCTCACAGCAATGTTAGAACCGTACAAAATTAATTAAAAGTCAAACCTTTATTAGACAATAAAATAGACTTTTAAATGAAAATGGTCATGAAGCAGAAGTTGAGGGCAGGTGCTGGTGCCCTCTGAACAAGCAGACTTGTCTGAAAGCAAAGCTAATGAACACAGAGAGGGTGCTCTCCAGGCTACGGGAAGTCGTGTCACCCCCACTCCTTACATTAGAATAAAATTATTTCTTTTTGCATCTTAGAATCTCTGGTTTAAACATTCATAAACTTCCATAAAGCCCAGCAATCCCCTTGGCTGTAGCCACAACTCTTCCACATCAGAACCACTGATGTATTCCCCACTCATTTCATGCTCCAAGCAGAAATAGTTGCACATTTTCTCATGCTCTCATGACCTTTCCAGACAATTAAGGACACTGTTTACAGAACTACAGCTTGTAAAACCCCCTCTCCCTTATCTAACTGTTTACATGCAGAACAAAAAATAAATTGGGATCATTTCTTGCCTTCTGGGCAACACTCTGGCACAAAATAGTTTGAATTAAACAACTGAGTCTATGTCTACATGCTCCCCACGGCGACTACACGAAACTGATCCAGCTTCTTGCCAGTACCTTTGTTTCCCCCACAGGTGACTTCAGTGTTACAAAAGCACCACATTCAGTGTGTCTCTGATAACTGTGCCCCTGCCTAAAAGCAGCAAAAGGCACTTGAAGCACCACCCAGAGCCACAAAATTCTCTGCAGCTCCAAGAACGGTGGCTGGGACAGTTGTGTGAACTGAAGAGCCTTGTTAGAAGTGGCTGGAATACAGAAAACAAATCCCAGAAAACATCAGAACACACTGGTTCCCTCAGCTAAAATCTGTTACCATCTTCTCTCAAAGTGGGACTAAAAACTGCTGAAAGATCCCTTTCTTTGTTAAATAATGATTTGGAGTGACACTGACCTTTGCCACGGCACGCTGTGCACTTTAATGGATCTCCCCTCATCTCTGTGTCAGGTTCCTGGATATCATGGATTTAGTATTCCTCATCCTGCTCCTGAGCCAGTGCTATTAATGGCTCTTGAATCTAGTACTGAAAAAAAGCTCTGCTATTTTTCTGAGTACTTGATATGTATTATTCCTCTATTTTCTCTATTACCCAGTAAGAGAACTCTTCTCCCAGCAGCTGCCACGGTGCTTTTTGATGTGTGAAGCAGCCAAGACTCTTCTCCTGACTTTCTGCGGGCTCGGGCTGCCTGGTGCCGCAGCCCCCTCTCTCCTGGAAAGCTCAGGTGGGATTTCCCTCCCCGGGAGCCGGGAGAAGGCAGCTCAGTGCCCTCTCCAGCAGCGGGATGTGTGTGACAGCCGCGATGCCACTGCCTCACTAGATGGAGCTGGAGGCCCTCGGCTGGCCCAGCGCTCCCAGCCCCGACCCAGCTGCGGCGCTGGGAATTCTCCAGCTCTGCTTTGGCTGCTGGGGCTCTTGATGGTCAGTGGAGTTAAGAGTGCTTTCCCTGCACTTCCCCTGCTCCTTCCCTGCCGTGGAGCCATCCCAGCACCGGCGGGCACTCTGACAGACACCCAGGGCAAGTCCTGCCCCCCAGAAATCCAGGGGGAACACATCCTTTACCTCAGGAGACAGATTAAATGAATTTGTCAAGGAAAAATCCCTTTCCAAGGGCATAAGTGAAAGAAAACAGCACTAATGGGAAAGGAAAGCTGAGGTAATTCTCACTGTGAGGGGTCTGAAAATACAGCAACTTCTGAGTGCTCCAAGCCTGGAGACCAGATCAGATCCACGTGCACAAGGCACAGCTGCAGGACCCCAGACCTGGTGCCAGGGATGGAATATAAGGCATGCAGAAAATGACCCTCCCTTTCTAAAGATAAACAGCAAATCATGCTGATTGAGCAGCCTATAGTACAAACTCCATTTTACTGTCTGGTATTTCTTAACTAGATATGTGTATTTGGTATTTTTGTTCTTTCTTTATTAGTCTCTGAAATAAAATATGTATGATATTTATCTTCCTCTGCTATGATATCCACAGAACAAATTCCTCCTCTGCTAACGGCATATCATTAGGAGCCTTTTCTCCAGGGTGAAATTGAAATCAAGCTCAGACTTAAAAAATACATCAGCAAAAGCTGAAATTCTGTCCTGGTTGGGGGCCAGATCGTGGTGACTGCCAATACCCCGGTTAAAGTGGAAAGGATGATAAAGTGAATGGAACATCAGCTTCCTCCCATGTGATGATAAAGACAAGCAACACGGAGTGTGGAGAACAAGGAGTCAGCTCTGGGGAGATTTAAATTAGGCTCATCCATCATGCTGAACCTCCCTGCAAAGATTCTGCTCTGTCACCACACACTTTCTTGCAGCACTTTATCCACACAGGCAATCTGAGGGCAAGGAGAAACTTCCACATTCTGCAATTCCTGTCCCTCTCACTGGAGGTGTCACCTGGACATGCCACCCCTGGGCTGGGGGCTTTCCCCAGAGCTGACCTGGACAGCTGAGCTGAGCACCCAGAGCAGCTCCCTCCACACGAAACACCCTCAGGAGAAATAAAAACTTCACACAGTTAATTCCCAGGCCATTTTTCCAGCCATGCATGGTGGCTGCGGGAACAGGTTTGTACTGGTAAAATGCAAATTAAATAAATAAATACTTAATTTATAAGCATGATTCATCAGAGGTTTCATCTTCTACAGCAAAGAAACAGATGTTCTATTGATGGCACTTCATTAGAGAGATAAATGGGGTCACACACGTATCTCTGTTCACATCCATCTGCATAATAGACCAAACATTAAGATTTGAATTTCACGTGGTGCATGTGGCTCTCAGAGCAGCCTCAGAGAGTCTCAATGCCCAGAGCCTGCTCACCCACCTCAGACTGCCTCAACAGCTGAGGAAATTTAACTCTGCTCAGGAAAGCAGAAGGTTGGGATTTAACACTGACTGTTTAGGAGACAGTTTCACTGGAAGAACAATTCACAGAAGAATTCTGAAGTAATGGATGGTACCCACCAAAATACAGTATCTGTCATGAGGAAGCAACTCAAAGCAGCAGTGACAGCAAAGTCTGGAACCACTGCTCTTCCCTCAGTTCAAGTCAGGGAGGGTTAGAGTTAGGGATAGCTGAGAGGGATTTTCTGGTTTTCCAAATGTTAATGCAGGAGGCCTCAGAGTTCTCCTAGCAAACAGAAACAAGTCTCCTGCACATTATATTATATAATATGCATATATTAATATGCATTAATAGAAGGTAATGCTTATAAAATGAGTGTTATTTTTTCCACAGATGCTGTGCCTTTGCTGTGTGTGGAAGTGAGTGTGTGCACAGGCAGCTGTGTCAGGCACAGCAGCTCTGCACACCTGGGCAATGCACCCCTGTGCCCAAAACACTGCTGAGAATCCAGCCCTGCTCACTGCTGTTCCCCATCCATCTCTGCTCTGGCTGCTCAGACTCTCTTAGCAATTGTTTCACTATTAGAAATTGTGGAATGTAAATCCTAATTTATTGTGACTGATCCTTTTATTTCCTCTGGGGGTGGGTGGGTATTTCTGCTCCTCTCCCACAAACCTGCTCTGCAAACACTTGCAGGTGGCAGCTGCACACACTCACTCTGCAGTTTTCAAGCAAACAACACCAGTGCCAAGGAGAGACATGAAATGTTAAAAACCAGTCGTCTTTTCACTTTCCAACCTATTTTTGAAACAGGAGGGAGCAGGGGGATGTTCTTACCTACACCAACACTGACATTTACGCTTTCCATCCTAAAAAATATGCCAGATCTATGTTGGAATTTCTCCCTCCACTAACTTCCCTGCAGTCACTCCGAGGAGCAAATGGACACTTGAACAGCAACACTGCAACCCTGCAGAACAATTCAGCAATTTAGTGACCACCATTCACCCTCCTGGGGAGGTTAATGCACCCCACCCCACTCTCTGAGATTTCATTTTGGTGTTCACCCAAACTTTAGCTAATCCTTGAAGCAGAGTTATGTAAATGAATACCAAATGTTCTCACTTCAAACACACCAGCCCCATCAAAATGTGTTCTTGTCTAAGGGTATAAAGGTAATAATTGGTAACCTTTGACAGCTAAAAATGTAAAGGGAAAATATCTTTCATTTAAAACATGCTCATTTGGTTACCATGGACACTGCTTAATCATGAAGGATGACTATTACTTGTTCCTATAGAAACCAAGAAGCTTAAGAAGCATCCTGTAATTTAACTCCAGATGCCAAATTTTACACCAGTCCACCTATTACCACATTTGGATACTTCAGAACAAGCCCAGGCTTGATCTCTGACTCTAAAAGAAATTCAGTGATGCAGAAATGCTGTAAGAAACCAAAAATATGAGCACATAAGGTACAAAAGAAACTTGCACTTCACATAAATTGGTTTCTTCAAAAGGAAACATTAAGTGCTCAGCATCTGAGGATTTCTCTTTTGGTGCAAATGTTAATGAAGCAAAACTTTGGTCGTCTTTATTCTTGTCAGTGAAGTCCATACAATTGCAAAGCATGTTTTTCCTCCAATTGAATGCTTCAATGCTCAACTTAAGATGAACTTCTGGAGCAGTGTGAGAGCCTGGGATTCCTAATGAGCCCCCAGGATCTGCTCGTGGTCCCAGCCTGGCTCTCCAAACCAGACCTACAATAAAAACATGGACAGCACAAGGCTGCAAAATTCAGACCATGTGTTGCTTTAACCAGTCTTTTAGAGTTTATGCTTATTAGTAAAACCACAACATTTGTCTGGCATTGCTCATCACCTCAAAGCTTTACCTTCAGCACCAAAGAAACCTTAGTCAGAATTAAGTCTCTCCTGTGTAGGTCTTGGGGAGAAAAGCTTCCAGAAATTACCTGTGGCTGACACTGCTCCTTGACCCTCACTGGCTCTAGATGGGGAATGGATTGACAGTTCTCAAAAAGCCATCAATTTTTCCATTCTCTGATTCCCAAAAGGACCTGAGGGATCTCAGTATAAAAGCCTGACCCCGAGGCTGCACAAATCAGTGCCAGGAGTTGGGAGTTCTGGGGCTTGTGTAGCTTTTTTCACAAGCATATACACACAAACACACAAACAATTAGTGTCTGACTCTAAAATATTCTCTGGAGTGTTGCAAAGGAAAGCAAACTACCCTCACTAGTGTCTGAGCTGAAAAAAGCAAAACTGATAAAGCCCAAATGAGAACGTTCCCTGACCCAGCTCGTTCCCATCTCTATTGAGAGCAGAGTGAATTAAAGGATTAGAGAGTGCCTTCAGTGCAATAACTTAGGGGATTAGTGGCACACTAGAAGACCTTCAAGGGAAATACAGGTTTAAAAGCTTTAAAAGGCAGCTCTGTGTCTAAATTGTTTGGACTGCCACAGCTGTAAGGAGACAAACTCACTCTAATACATGAGTGATCATGAAAAGTCTGCTGAAACCCCTCGAAGCATGTTTTTGAAAGCAATTCTAGTTTGGACTCAGACCAGGGTTTTTAACCTCTTTCTCATTTAGTACCTATGGTTTGTAGATAAAAACTCATTCCACATTACTCAAGAGCAAATCTGCTACTTAATTCCTTTCAGAGCAGTCAGCCCCTCTCAGGAACACTGTCAGGGGAAAAGGAGGGGACTACTGGGAGGAGAGGGCTGCAAACAGAGATAAAGGAAAAGATGAGCAAAAAGTGACAGTGCTCCTCGGAGATTCCCACTGGGGTTTCCCAGGGGAACTTTTACAACTTGATTCATTTTTGATCTCGTAGGAATTTCTCACAGAGAGCACTCACTGAGTGTGGATGTTCCTGCATTTCTGACGTGTCTGGAGGAGGTGGGGCAGGTCAGGGTTTGCTGTAGGAGCAAAGGGAGTTGAGGCACTGCTGCCACTTTGCTCTTGCTGAAGGGTCAGTCCAATAAATTTGCCTGCAATAAATTCACTCTACATTTTTGCTTATTAAAAGGATTCTGAGATTTAAGCATTGTTTAATATCAAAACAGTTCCAGAATTCCTCCATCACGCACCACTTCCCAAGTCATTAAATTTAGTCTCAATTTTTACTAGACAATGAAGCATTGAACAAACACAGCAAAGTCTCAGCTGGAGCACTGGTGCTAAAAATAGCACAGCTGCCAGTGAATATTTCCTATAAACAGCACAGCTTTAAACATTTTGCATATCTTTTCTATGGGCATCTGTCAGCCATGCTGTTAAAATTTCAATGAAAGACTGAAAGACTTCTGTGGTGAAACAGAAAATGCCACAAAAGAGACTTGAAAAACAAAGCAGTGATCATTAAAAAGTGCAAAGCAGGAAGGTCTCCTTTTCCTGGCATTTAAAAGACACCACCCTTGGGAGAAAAAAAAAAAAAAAACAACCAAAAAACAAAAAACCAAGCCTATTGCTAATATTTATTACTGGGCTCCTCACTTGCCTGCTCCCAGCCCTTAAATGAAAAACAAAGTCCTGCAGAGGTGGAAAGGGAGTAATCCCACCTGGCATTCCTTGTCCAAAATCACTTTTTGTTAACGTGCTGCAGAACAGATTTTCAGCAAGGAAAGATTAGTGAAAGGTGAGTGCAATTTCAGTTGGCTTTAAATATAATAAAACCTCCTTAGTTGTTATGTCATTCTGGGACGTGCTGGGACAATTTTCCCTTGTCCCAAGTGAGTGCCTGAACCTCCAAGGTATTGATTATTTGGGTATAAGCTGATCTCTCATTTATCACTTAAAAGGTTTTGATTTCATCAAACAGAGAAAGAAAGACTAAATTCCAGCTGTTTTCAACAGATGTGTATCTGAATAGCCTGTGCTGAGAAAAAAACCCAGCCTGACCTTGGCCTCCCGGCTCAGTGTTCGGTGCACTGAAATTCTGGGTTTTGCTGAAGATCAGTCAGTTTTTCTCTTCACAGCAGCCATCAAAGGAAAGGAAGAAGAAAGCCTGTTTAATAAAAATCCTTTTCATAAAACACCTTTAAAACCATCTGTGATAAACAGAACACAGAGCAAGACATTTATGTCCAAGGCTGACAGAGGCAGAAGGATCAGGAACACCAAACCTTCAAGATCAGGAACTCCAATGTTCTCAAATTCTCAGGGCTTTGATTCATTTCTCATGCCAACTGATTCCTGCAGAGTTTTACACAAGAAAGCCCTGGAGCCAAAGCTGCATTTGGCTCAGAGATGGGACTGTGAATGAAGCACCGTGAGAGGTTTCTATCAGCAAAGGGAATTTTCAAACCACTTCCCACTGACCCCAATTCCTTCATCCATGAGTAAGAAGAAGCACAGAGAGATCCTGAAGAGAGCCACAGACCCAAGTGCAGCCACAAGCAGGTGCTGCTGTCACTGAAAATTCTCCTTCTCCTCTCTCTGCCTCCCAAGTACCTTCCACTACATCAGATGGGTCACCTGGGAGTAATTATAATTACTGCCATGATTCCCCCTGCAGTCCACACATCTCTGAGCTGAACAGATGGTCCAGGGGTTCTGCAGGTAGTTTTTTATCTAACTAATGTTTACCTGCAGCATGTCCTGACTCTGTGGAGAGCAGAGGCAGGGGTTTCAGGCACTGTCCTCATTCCAGCAGAGATTACCAGTGCAGTGAAGCCTGTCTGCTTTACCCACTCTCAAAGAGCCACGGTTTAAACGTGCTGGAGGCAGGATCCCATCAGCCTCCTCAGAGCAGCCTTCCCCTCCCCACCAGTGTCACTGCTCAGACATTCCAGCCTGGGCCTCCCAAAGGGGCAGAGTGACACACACACCGAAACGTGATGAATGTGGTAAAGGCACCAGGGCTGACCAGAGAGCTCCAGAACAGAGGGTGCCATCACATGAACCATTGAACAAGCTGCTGTCACTGCCAACAGCTCAAAGTCCTGGACGTTTTTCCACAGGCTGCAGCAGACTGGCTCCATCTGGAGTCCCAACACAAAGCTCTCCCCTCCTTCCCTCAGATCCTTGCACAGAAAATGCACACTCCGCTCACTTTGCCCAGCTGAAAGCACCACAGCAGCTCTTTCCTGAGGGAGTGGCTCTCTCTGTACCTCAGGAAGCAAAACCCCTTTCCCAAACTGGGTCTCAGCCCTCCCAGAGCTGTGCAAGCTGCGACTCCAGCCTGACTTTTCCTGCAGTTCCTGGGGCAGGATTTGATCCATCCCTCCACCCCTACCAAGGGCTGGCAGCAGCAGCAGTGTCAGAAGGGCAGGTGTGGGTGGGTGGCACTGCCACTGGGGGGAGAGTGGGCTGTGGCAGTAGATAAATACATATTTTCAGACACAACTCTGTGTGTTCAGAGCCTGCTGGATATAAACAGAGAGGGCTGCAAGAGGCTCACAGCAAAGGCAGCCCCTTTGACTCCTGGGTGCTCCAGCCTCAGCTGCAGCACTGGCACTCATCATCCAGGATGGGTGGAGCACAGGGAATGGTCCCACACGGGGACAGGGATCCTGTGCCAGCAGAGATCTCCTCCTCCTTGGTAAATGTGTAAGAATTGCCCAACCCCCAGCAGGCTCCTTGTCCAAAAGCATCTGCTGAAGTGACATCCCTTGGAAAAGATCAACCTGCAGGAAGCACTGCTCCTCCAGCAGAGCCACAGGCTCACCTGAGCCCTGTGGGGATCTTGGCAAAGGGTCCAGAGACTGCAGAGTGCAAAAACTGCCAAGAGGATGTCTGGGAAACACACACGTGGCGAAGCAGACATTGCCAATTCTTGTGAAGTAACTTCAATCTGCCTGAATTTATGGCAACCTCCCACTAAGGATTCCTGATCTCTGAGAATCCCAGCCAGAGACAGCAAACTCCACTGAGGATCAGCCTTTGAGGGGGCCCTCAGCTCCCTCCTTCCTCCAGATTTGCAGGGTTTGAATTCAGCATTACATCACCCCCCAAAATCTAGGACCTCCCTCTGATTTCTGCATTTTCCACAACCCCCAGACACCTACAGCTCATCAATCTTCCAGTGGGAACAAAATTGTTAAGGAAAGTATTCCTGCTGCATTATTCCAGCACTTCCATCACCCTGCCCAGCCTGGACCAAGCCCCCTCTGACCTGGCTGTGTGATACCACCACTGCACAACAAAAACAGATAAAAATAAAGAGAAAATTCTCATCCAGCTTTGAAAAATCCCTTTCAGGTTTACGGATAAGAGGAGCTCAGCTAGTGCTGAGAGGCAGGAATCCCAGAGACAACACAAAATACTCCAGGATAGATCAACAGCAACAAGATTTCAGCTGGTTCAAATCCAATTTCTTACAAACTTTCGGGCTGATTCCCATTTCCATCAAGTCTGCCTGTATATTCCTTGTGTTCCTGACAAATGATGCCATTAAGTTCACATTGGGTTACCTAAACGAAACTAAACACATTTAGTTTGTCACGCTAACTGAAATGACAGTAAAATATTTTGGTTTTACACAGCACACAAATAAAGAGGGAAAGGGAACTGGGACATGTTTGGGAGTTTACAAACACTCCTCCCTGACAGGCAAAACAACAACAAAAAAATAATGCAAAGAAAACCACTGTCTGCTCAAAGGAAAAGCTGAAGCTCAGGGACTGATTTAGCTTCCTATTGTTTTCTCAGCAATGAGTCAAAATCCTTAAAATTGTCCTGAGTGCCAGGAAAAGAGGAAAGAGGACATTGCAGTGAGCCAAATCTTGCAGTACTGGAGTCGAGTTTAAAATCTGCTTCATAAATCAGAATTACCTGCAGTGAGACAAGTCCAGGCCTGGATTTGCACAGACACCTGATTGATGTAAAGTTGCATTTGTGCTTTTTATTCACACAATGACTAGAAAAAGGGAATTATTTTCAGTTAATGGCTTTGATTAGGCTCACAGCATGATAAATATACCAGGACTGCCAGACTGGAGGGCAAACACAACCCTCCCCTCCTTTCTGAAAAAATTAAATAGGAAAAGACTCACATACTCCCACTTTTTGGCTGCTTTAACGACAAGGAAAAGAACCAATAAACAGTTATTTCACAGTAGAAGAGAAAGGCAGAATAGCTTGTTTTAAAAATGCAACTGGGTCAGTAGCTGCCTCCAGTAGAAAGAATGGGCTGCCTGTGCCCTACAGAAACATCCCTCAGTGGATCTCCCTCCTGCTGATGAGGACAAATAGGCCCTTTTAGAGCAGGATTTTTAAAAGTGAGAAGTGGTTTGGGGCTTCAAGTCCCACAGGTTTGTGCAATGCCTTGGGAGCCCAATCTTTAGGCTCTTTAGAAAATCCTACCCCTAAACTGTTCTCAGCTTTGTCATTTCAACCCCCTGGTGACACTGGGCTCATGAAGAACAAGAAGTTCCAGCAACACATTTCTGCAGAGAGACTCCATTTCCTAAGCACGGCTTCCCAAACCTCTGCAAGCATCGATTAGGCCTCCAAACATCTCGGAGAAGTAATGAGACGAAGTAATGAGACAAACTGCAAAGCTGCCCCGTGGTTAGCTGGAGAGCCTGGGTTAGTGACACCACACGGGGTTAGAGCAGCCACGCCTGCCCGAGTCCCTCGCACACTGACCTTGTGCAGAGCCCGACCCGCTCCCGGGGCGCGGGGCCAGCGCCCCTCGGGGCCCGCCTCATCCTCATCCTCACCTACCTACGGCGCTACCTGGCAGCGGCAGCGGGCAGTGCGCGGCAAGGAAAGAGCTCGCAATTACCCCTGCTAAGCCTGTTCCGGCTGCGGGATCTGCTTCGCTGTCTCTGAAGTCGTGACCTCCGGAGCAGTCGGTAGTAGTAGGACGGTCTCCCAGAACTTTTCCTGCTGTTCATGGACATTTTTGGATCTATTTTACACACACGCACGCATGCAGGCACGGGTTCGCTCTCCCCTCTGGCACAGGAGGAAACAGTCCCGGCGTATTAATGAACTGGAGGGTGGTTCTTTGGAGTGGAAAGGGAGAGGGGGGAAGAGGAACTCTTCACTTGACACATTTAAAAAGAAAAACAACGAGAAGAAAACATAAAAGAGAGAGAGAGAGGAAAAAAAAGCAGGCGGCACCGGAGTGCATGTCTCAGCTGAGGGAGGACTCGAAGCCAGCAAGATAAACTGTGCTAACAACTCCTGCCCCCGAAAAGATAAGGCTGCAGGAGTAGGAATAGGAAGCCAGAGTTGGCCTGGGCTCCTGAAACGTGAAGCATAGGCTGGAAGAAATCCTGGACTGGATCCTCTCGGCCAGACAGCACCATCTGATCCAAGTGTCCTGGAACGATGGGCAGCTCCCCGCGCAGCGCGGCCCCGGCTCCGGGCGCTCTGCGCTGCCCCGAGCAGCGGCTCCGCGCCGGGACGAGGCTGCGGCTCTGCTGCGGGAGGGACCGGGGAAAGGCTGGTTGGGGAAGGGGTAATGATTTCCTGGCCATGGGACACATGTTAATAATCATCATGGAGCAAAAGCCCCGGAAAATAAAGTGAAATTTGAGAGGGGAAAACTTTAATTAGAAGTTGAATGAACAGAGCTCCAGACTCCCCTGGAGGCCCATTTCCTTTCAACATTCAAACTGAGTTATAGCACATCCCACAAATTAGAGAAAGGGCCTATTTACCATTTGGGTCCTGATGGCAGCAAAGATTCTGCCTCCGGCTCATATTGCTCTATAAAATCACATTTCAATGGGCAGAATTAACACTTTAAACCATGGAAGAAAATAAAGATGTATATATATAGATATATAACAGATTAAAAAATTCACTCTGCATTTACTGTTTCAAAAGGTCAGAAGAGAATTGTCCAGAATCCTGCATCTAAGCTCCTTCCCTTGCTGGCACAAAAATGACTCTGAAGAAGAGTGACAGAAAACATTTCAGAGACCCAGAATGGTGGCCAAGAACTTAACGTGTGGCTGCTGCTTCTCCCAGGCTGGCAGGTAACAGAGAAACCTCATCTGAGTGGGATGAGCTGCAAAACAACATCTGCACAATAACTCTCTGTGTTGTGTCCTCGCTTTGTCATTTTTCCCAGACTTCTGTGCAAATTTATCTTGGTGGTGTCTTATGACCAGACATGGGCTTGGCTGTGGATGAGCCCGTTCCCCTGTCAGCAGGAGCTCCAGCAGGGGTTGGAAAGCTTCCCTGGATTAGCCCGTGTTGAGGCAGAAGCTGTTCCAACTCAGCAACAGCACCGGGACAGGAGTCCCTTCCCCGGCACCAACCATCCTCCCCGATTTTAGGATTTCACACATTTCCACAGTCACGGATATCATCACAACTCTACACCAGCCGTGTTTTCCCGTTCCCATCGAGAGGTAAACCCACGCCGTGTGTCAGCTGAGAAAGGCCCTTCCAGGAGGAAAACCCAAGTCTGGCTCTTCCCTGAAGTCCATGCCTGGTTTTGAGGCCACACGTGAGGAATTCGGCGCCAGCTTTCAGGCAGTGCAGGAATGAGCACTCGGGAGGGCAACGACAAGTTCAGGTCAAGGAGGCAGATGCCAGCTGGACAGCGGAGGCTCCCTGGCCCGGGAGGGGGATGCTGCACCGGGGCATCGCTCTGCGCCCCCACCGCATCCCGCGGCAGCGCCCGGCACGCAGGAGAAGCCCTCACTTACTGCACATCTGCTCTCTTCTTCCTAGCCACAGTAATCTTCTTTTCATATTTGGGTACATTAAAAAAATAAAAATACAGGAACAACTCTGTTTTCCAGATGAGCAGAGACTCATCCTGTGCTGTTGATTCAATTCCCAAATGGAGCTGAGAACATCCAGGACACAGTGATGGGAAAGGCTGAAAATACTGAGGTTTGGTTAAAGATTTGCTGTAGACGAGAACCCAAATATTCAGGTATCTCTCTGCAATTTTGTGTCATAATAACTGGAATGAAAGCTCTGAAGAGAGTCTTATGCAATTATGCTTTTATCACTAGAAATGTCTTTAAAACAGACTATCCAATTTACTTTTGTCATTCCCAATAGAAAAAAAAAAGCACTGATGGAAATGAAAGTTTTAACAAAACCATTTTAAAAGCTCACCCAAATTTAGATGATCTGAAAGGGGAAGGTTTGATTTTGTTTAACTGGAGCCAGGTGAATCACACTCAAAGCTCTGGGGATTCAGGACAGGCGGGTACTGGGGATCACTTCAAGCTCTGAGGGAATGTGAGGAGGGAATCCTCGGGATTTTTATTTTTAATCAGCCTGGTACCTTCAGAAATACTCATACAGGTGACCATGAAGCAGGAGAAGTTAATGAGGGACTATAAACTATATGACAAGAGAAAGCAGCCCTATACAAAAGCATAAATAAATGGTTGGGAGTTGTGTTCCAGTTCTACCAGTTTGGCTCTTTCTCACTTAACAACATTTTTGAAGGATTTAACTTCAGATGTTACAGAGCAGCAGGCAGGAAAATGAACAACCCACTTAGGGGGATGTGACTGGGCTGGACCTCTCCAATTAATCCAACACTGCTCTGTTTTCTTCTTTCTTTACTGATTTTTTTTCTCTTTTTGAAAGCCACACCCTGACACAAATGCTCTGTGTACAGCAGAATCTGCCACTCACAAGTGTGGGATTATGAACTGCTTGGGAGAAAAGCTGACAGCACCAAATCTCTGTCTCTAAAATAACAGATCCCAGTCTGGCTGCTCCCTCCAAAAGGCAGCTGGATGAGCTCAGTCACAGAGCTCTGCTGGATCTTTCAGGAAGAAGAGCAATTGGAGATAAATGTTGCAGTGATTTTGGGGGTGTTAACTCCTCCTCCCAGCACTGAACACAAACCTAACCCATGGAATTAAATATAATTAAATATGCCAAACTGTGGTAAAACACCCAGTCTGAGGTGAGGCACTGCTGGGCTTTAGCAGAGAACACAGCACCCAGGTCAGCCCTGGGTGTCACCCACTGCTGTCACCCTGCCCTTAAACCTTCCTAAACCCAGATCCCTCAGAATTTACAACAAGGAACTTGAATTCCTTATTTTGAAGGTGAAAGTTTCTGTACTCTGTCAGTGGGATGCAGTCAGCCCCAAACCCTGATTTGGACAGGTCTAAGGATGCCCTGACTTTTTCACACACAGAGTTCATTGCTTTGAATTCAGGCTACCTCTGAGACAGCAGCTTCAGGGATTTCACTTCAGTTTTCCAGACTTTTTTTATAAGGAAGCAAACTGAAGTTTTCAAAATTTAAACTTAACAATCAACACAAAACCCTCCAAAACTTTAACCAACCAACCAACCAACCAATCAAGAAGCAGTTTTGGCTCAGTCAGCAGAGAGAAGGGGTGGGTATCAGCTTAATTTCTAATTTGCATTAGGCCAATGAGCTGCAGACAAACCATAACCATCAAGAAATTGAAAAAAAATCAGACTGCAATCCCAATTTCCCTGTCACACACAACCCCTCTGTGCCTGAAGAACCATCATATTCCTCCTAGAGTCAGAGGGAAAAGGAGGGAGGGAGAATCTGTACAAACTATCTCTTTTACAACCCAAGAGAAACAGTGTTTCTGTCCGTGCTCCCAGACACTCCCGGAGAGTGCCCGCCTGAATTTGCTCTCGAGTCCATCCCAGACTCCAGCCCAGGCTCCAGCCTGGAACATTTCCAGGCTTTTTGCCTCGAGGCTCCCAGGGATACCTCAGCTCACAAGCAGAGCAGGGAGGAAGGTAATTTCCTTTGTGTGAGGATAACTTAACTTTCAGTTCAGCTGTACCAACACCAAAATCTTCAGTGACTTATTTGTTTGAAGACTTATGAAGGGAAGTTTCATACACACAATTAAAGTAAACTAGTTCCTTTTAGTATTTTAACAGCACGTGATGATTATTTTAAGAGTGCACATAGGCAAAGTAGTTTTCTTACTACCTGAGGTAGAATGCAGCAGCTTCTTGAGAGCCTTGCAACAAAATGGTTCAGAGACTGGAGATCAAAATGAGAATGAGCCTTTACTTTAAATTTGGGCAGAGAATTCACTGCTCTCCATTTATTGAACAGTGTCATAGCTACCACAGCACTATGGATTACTCTTGCTGTGTGTGTGGGGATGAAATCCAAATGTAAATGAAAAGCAGTCATTACACATAGTATAGATATTTAATGATATTAATGAGCAGAAAAAGCAGTGCCATATGAAAAAGCAAGAGGAAGAATGTACATGTGAATAATGAAATATTAACTGAGTGTCCAGGCAGTCTCCTGGAAGTTAAACCAGGACATGAATTCTTTCAGCATCACTGTTCCCTCCATGCAGAGCGTGCTGTTGTTTACTGTCATTATGCTCATCAGACACCAAGGCAGGGCGGAGAGGCAAAGGAGGATCAATGTCCCATTGTTTTGGGATCGGCATCACCATCAATGAAGAGCTGAGCCCCGTGCACAGCACCCACGGTGTAAGGAAATGCAGAGTCCTGCTCACACGGCAGCAATGAAGCTCCCAAGCTCCCAGGGCTGGAGGGTGAAGCCCCTAGGGATTTCCTCAGCATGGCGAGGGAAGGCTGGGGCAGAGCGAGGCAGAACCTGCACCCCTTATCCTTGCCCAGGGAGCAAATGGAGCTTCCCCACTCTCCTGAGACAACTCCCTCGGGATCAGGAAGTATTAAACATCATCATCTTTTTTCCTACAGCATCTTTTGTCCACCAGAGCATAGACACTTCTGCATATTTGCTTCTGCAAATATTTGTTCAGCTTAATGTACTTAAAACACACAAACTTCCTTTTTTCACTCAGGTTAAAAAAAAAAAAATCCAAGGAATGTGCCCAATATTAAGTGGGAAAGTTAGTTATTTGCTTCTAATAAATAATGTCCTGATTTTAAGAAAGAGTCATAATGTATTTTTAAAATGTGAATAAAAGATTTTTTTCAGGTATCACCATCCAAAAAGGAAGTTAGAGAAATGCCTCCAATTCCCAACAAGCTGAGTTTTGGATGGCATTTAAATTTCTGCAACTGCTCGACGGTGGGAATTCCCAAGACGCTGCCTCCTCAGAGGCCAAGAGGAGAGGCCGGTCCCCCTCAGAGGCCGAGAGGAGAGGCCGGTCCCGGTACCGCCGCGCTCGGGGTGGGACACAGGCGGGGCACGGGGAGCCGGCGGGTCTGAGAGCCCCGGAGACGCTTCCTGCGCCCACCATGAACTCCGGGAACGGGGGAGAAACACCGAGCCTGACCTCAGAGCACAGCACATTTCCTGCCCGCTTCCCTGCAGAACAATAGAGCTAAAGAACATCAGCTTCTCACATCAGCTTGCAGGAGTGGGGGGAGACCACAACAAAATCACTTCACTTGCTCTGCTGACACAGAACACTCCACTCAGGTACATTGGTTTATGACCTGACTGGTAATGATGCTAATAAAATTTACAAAGTCCAAATCCATCTAAAGATTTATGCTAAATTTCCACAGACCTAATGAAGCAATTAAACACATGGAGTGCGATGCAAATGGAGGAGGAAACTTCTACCAGAATCAAACATCCTGTGCCTCAGAGCAGCGTCCTCTCCCCAGGAGGAAAAACCCAGGAGTGTGAAGTCTCCACTTTACAGCAAAAACTCCAAACTAAAAAGAAAAATCTTGTACAAATCCCTAAATCAAACAAAGCCCCTCAGACCTAACTGGGAGCTGCACAACACTTCCCAGCACTGTGTGTCTTCCATGCCGAGCTGCTGGCAGGAAATATTTGTTCAATAAGACTATTCTTCCCAAATATCCCTTATTACTAAAATAAAATGTTAGCAGTGATTCTGGGCTTCCCAGGATCCCCCATTTCCTTCTCCAAGACAAAACCGGGGCAGTCCCCTGCCATGACCCTGGAGGGGCTCCAGAGGGACCTCAAGGTCTCACCTGGTCCAGCCTTCAGTGGGAAGGGAGCCCAGATTGTGATCTTTACCTTCCTATCTGCACATTTAAATAAACAAAACCCACATCACCTCTAGGTTAGGAACCTAATTATTAGATGTAATAACAAATTATTGTAATAAACTACAAAATCTGCATTGACCTTGATCAAAATATTCATACAACAAAATAAACTAACTCCTAAAAATATTTTTACTTTGTGTTTCGTAAGTAAACTAGCTGTTGTGTTGCTGCAGGGAAGGAGTTGATAAAAGTCTGGCATCACTGCCTTCCTGTGCCAGATTTATGGGTTATTATTAGCAGAAGGCTCAGCTATTTATCGTGAGCTCTGTTGCAGTGGCTTTCCAATGTGGTGTGCTAAAGGGTCAGGGAAAAACCCACGAACCTTGCAGAAAGCTCCTGCAGGGCATCGCCCTCCTTGCCTCGTGGAAGCTGAGTGTGTTCCAGCCCAAGGGGGGAGAAGAGGAGCTTGTACAGGTGCTGCAGAGCCCAGAAGTCCCGTGTGCACAGAGAACTCCTCCCAGTCTCAGGAATGGGCTCCGGGGAAGCAGCCGCCTCCCCTCTCCTCCCCTCCCGATGCCATCTGGACACCTGAGGCTCCCCCTCAGCAAGAATCAGCTCTCGGGGTGTTTAATCTCGTGACAACATCCACTGACAGCAGCATCTCTGCTGGCAAGTGAAATGAAAGATTAACTTGATTACACATGCTATGTAAAACTTATTTCCTGATTAATTAATAGATTAGGCACTTCCAATTCATGTTTAAATGCCTGATAATGATCTCACACTCATATAACAAATCACTGATTTATACACACACAATCTAAACTTCATTTTTCATGTGACAGATTATTTTCTTCCTTTCCTTGCCACATAATTTGCAAACTCCACTGCAAATATGGTTGCTCGTTTCACTTGCTTTTTGGCATCAGATGACTCATCCAAGGAATATTTTGGCAAGAATGATCTTTAGCCATCTTCCTTATCAGGCTGACATGACAGAGTAGCACAGATAACACCCTCTGTTTTGAAAGAATTCCCTGTTAACAAGTTGAAAAATGAAAATGTAGCTATTGTTTTTAAAGAGGGCTTTACAAAAGCGACTGGAAATCCTGCAATCAGTTTTTAAATACCATTGTGAGGGTGGTTTATATAAATTTACGTTTTTCCTTCTGGCACAACAACACAGGGCTGCCCTGAGAGATGTCATTGTCTGAGTGCAGCCGATTGCAAAATGTGGAGAGCCTCCTTCAAACAACAGAAATGTGACAAACACTCCAAGAGTAAAGCAAGGGCTGGGATGTTTTGAGGTGTGGAAGCTCAGGGCACCAACATCTCCAGCGTCTGAGCTCTCCTGAGCCAGGAGCCAGTGCTGGGAATTCTCACCCTGCTGGGTCCTCACCTGCCCTGAGCAGGGAACTGGGTGATGATCTGATATAGGACACTCCAAATAAAAATAATAGAAAATATCTAGCAAGGCACACAGTGCCAAATAATGCTCCTCCATTGCAGCATCAGCTGAAATCGGGTTTTTTCCTGCTTATCTTCCTACATTTTTGTACAGATCTTCCACGCACAAATGTATATAGCCTATATGTTCCCATTCCATTAATATGCCCATTGTATTTTTAGAGAGAAAAAGCTACTTAAACCCCTCTTCCTGCTGAATTTATATCCTTTATTCTTCTAGTACACTCATTTTTCCTGGATTAACAAGTCTAACTCTTTCCTTGGAGCCCCTGCAAAGGCCCAGCCAATAACAGCTTGTCCTCACATCCTTGGACATCCACGTGGCAGCAGCCTTGGACGAGCTGCCTTGCAGGGTTTGTACAATTCATTAGTCAAAATGCCACGGTGCTGCAAAGAAGGCAACGTTTGTTTGTGTTTTATCTAAGACAGTTGGGTGGCCTCAAAGCAATTCTGGGAGGAGACACAAAGAGAAGCTTCTCATTGACACAGCTCATGCTTGGTGATGAATGGCCTTGCAGGAATCATCCTCCAACCCTTCCCCAGCCTAAAGCAGAACTTGGTTGCTGGCCCCTCTGCTGACCCACCCAACGGGGACATGTGAGGAGAACTCTGTGAAAAGGGAACAACACCAGGCAGGGCAGAGCACTCACTGGGGGATGGGGCGCCATGGGCACTGTGCAGACATTCCTTGGGTTTTCATCAAGAAAGAAAATGCAAACACCTGCTGCAACTCTGAGTGCAGGGTTTCAAAACAAATTCTATAAAGAATGAGGAGTTCAGTGAGACTTTGATATAAAACATGACTGAGTGTGCAGCCCCTAAACAATGCCCAGATATCCATATTTAGATCTAGATCAATTTATCTCAGGGCAGCAACGGCCCCTGTGCACTGAGCATCTCCCACCAGCCCCGGCAGGATGCAGCCTCACAGCTCAAACTACACAGTCAGTCTTTGCTAATCTTGGCCTAACTCAAAACTCTACTTATCTTTTCCTTTCTAAATCATCCCCAGGACAAGACTAGAATCTCTTTTGAAATGTAAAGGTTCTATAATAAAATTTAGAAAGCACATATGGTACAAATATCAAGCGTGAACATCTCTTCCCATCTTGTACGTTTCAAAGCCTGTGCAAACAGCACTTTTCCCTGGTTTTGATCATGCAGCCAAAATGAGTCATCTGTGAACAATTATGGCTCTGGCAGGGGCCTGACTGTTGGAGAATGAAAGGAAACACTTTATTATTGAAATGATCAGTATGCCAAGCTGAGAGGCGACTGCAGAGAATGTTAAGAGTCCTTTATGCTCCTTCAGCCAGCAAAATTGAAAGCAGAGGATGCAGCACTCCCCTCTCGGACACCTGAGAACACCTGAGTTGAGAATGGGCAATGCAAAGCATGAGGAAGTGGGAGCTGTGGAGATGAGCAAGGGAATATATGGCAGGAAAAGAAACACAACCTTAAAGCAGGAGGCCTGGCTTAAGAAAGTGGTGGTTATTCCTGGCTTAGCTCTCCCAGGGGAGTCATGAACGTATTAAAGGAACACACAGTCAGAGGCCTCCGTGCTGAAATCTGAAACTATTAAAGGACATTTGTTGGGAGTTCGGGACTGGCTGAGTTTAACAGGCTCTTCTGAAAGCGGATGAATGGAATTCCCCTCGAGGAGAAAAAATAGCAACCAAACAATTTAGTAGGAACAGGGATGTCCCTGGTGCAGCCCATTTCAGCAGTGATACTGCTGTGTCTGGGTGTGCTGCCAGCAGGGCCTGGGCAGGATCCCTCCAGAACTCCAGGGCTCACTGGATCTAAGCTGCTCGCTGAGAGCAGGGCAGGGAGCTGGGCAGGATATTGGTTTGATGGACTTGGCAAATGAGACAAGCAGGAGATGATTTTAAAATTGCACTATGAACAAGCAGCGTATGAGCAAGTAATTCTTGTCCTCTTTTCCACGAGCAGCTTGCAGAGGGAGGGGGAACAATGTGGTGATCACCACCCAGAGCCTACAGACTATTTAAAGACCATGAGGGTTGACAGGATGACAAGGGAGACTCATGTACACAGAACTGCTAATGGAAGGTGTAGGGGGGGATAAGGGAACAATCTGGAAAAAGCACATTTTCCACTCTGAAATTCAGGCCCAACTCCCAACAGAAGAGGTGCTGGAAGAATTTGAGATCAATATTCTGACAGCAGGACCTCTCAGGTCTGAACATCAGCTGACAAACACCTCTTGCTGTTTCTGAATCCCTGAGTTTTGACAACCTTTGGAACAGATTATCCCACCATCACCACAGTTTGGACAGCGTGGATCCAAAACGAAGCGCCCTGGCAGGCCTGGAGCTCAGGCTGAGCTCGCAGGATTTACTCCACATCAGGTGCAGGCTCACCAGCACCAGGGGATTTGTGCTGCCCAGGGCTAAAATGTAACTTCCCTGTGATCCTGAGCAGGGCAGGGAATGTTTACAGCTGTGGTATTTGTCTATAAAGGAATCAGCCTTGGAAAAGGTCGGATTCTGCCTTCTTCAGAGTCTCACAGAGACCAGGAAGACCACACTCACTGTGTCAGGGCAAACACAAGAGACTGCAGATTCCTGTTACTGAGGGGTTTTGGAGGGTCCTGTTCAGCTCATTATACAAAGGCACTTTTGCTCCTAACAGAACTCATCAGGGCAGGGCTACCAATTTCCTCCAGATATACTCCAAAAAAGACAGCCTGGCAAGCAGGGACACACCTGAGGTGAAAAAACACTTAGCATCAATGCTGAAAACAGACATCAGGAATTGGAATTTCCCAAAACGTTCATTCTTTGCAATTCCAGGAAGTAGCCCATGGTTACCTTCATGCAGTAAGTGGCAATCCTACGTGGAAGGCATCTTGTTTCACTCAGGAGCAGCCTGGAATGTCATCTTGGCAGCAACTGGAGTGTTCTTTTTGTTTGGGTCACGTCACTCATAAACTTCCTTCCATAACACACTGAGCTGGGTATAAACTCACATAATACAGGGTATTGTGGAGCTTTTCCCAGCTGTGGCCGGGCTGTGCTTTGCACACATGCACTGTGCACCTCTCTGCAATTTGGTTTGACTTTTCTGAGCATTCCTAGGTCACGAACAAGCCCTCAGAGTCCATCACTGCTTTGACTATTGCAATGAGATCGTTTCAATTTAAACCGTTTAAAACCAAGACAATGTCAGCGGGCTCGGAAAAACATTTGTTACATGCACTGTGCACGCAGGAACTCGGGAGAAGGGAGGAAGCTTTTCCAGCTGAAAACGCCAGAAACGCCAGTGCTGTGTCAGCACGTTAAAGCCTAAGGAGAACTGCTCTGTTCTGACACAGCCCTGCTGCAAATCCAGCTGCTCACAGCGAACTCCTTCTCAAGGAAGCACCCGGGAAGTGCCCAAGGTGCGAACTCTGCTGTGGCCAGCGCTGGCCCTGAGGTTCCCTCATTTCGGCCCTGGCCTGGGCTGTTCCCCGGCAGGGCTGTCCCCGGCAGGGCTGTTCCCCGACAGGGCTGTTCCCCGACAGGGCTGTTCCCCGGCAGGGCTGTTCCCCAGCACGGCTGTCCCCCGGCAGGGCTGTCCCCGGCAGGGCTGTCGCTGTCCCGGGGCAGGGCTGTCCCCGGCAGGGCTGTCGCTGTCCCGGGGCAGGGCTGTCCCCGGCAGGGCTGTCGCTGTCCCGGGGCAGGGCTGTCCCCGGCAGGGCTGTCGCTGTCCCGGGGCAGGGCTGTCCCCGGCAGGGCTGTCGCTGTCCCGGGGCAGGCGGGCATCGCGGATGCAGCGGCTCCGCACGGCTCTGCTGCCGCCCGCAGGCGGGAGGGCGCCGGCTCCGCCCGGGATCGCTGCCACGTCCCAGATGTCTCCCTCCGAAGAGCGGACTTCTTCTTAAAAGTCCCTTTCTACGGAGCTTAAGTTCCCTGCTTTTTTCCCCTGCCCAAATGCTAAAGAACATAAAAAACACCCAAACCCAACATCTCTTTTAGTCAAGTTTGTTACTTCCAAAGTTCATTACTTCCAAAGTAAAAAAAAAACCAACAAACCACAAATCCTTGTGTTTTGAAATAAAAATTAAATGAGAATAGCCCAGGTGAGACCATGACAAGTCAGCTGAGCAGTAAAGTCAGTGGCAATGCAGCAGAGTCACACATGTGTAGGTTTTATTTCTAGTGACACACTGAGGAACATTTCCTAACTCGTGGTGCTGTCTTCCAGGTAAGTTTGTCCAGATTTCACATACAAAGGAGTCAAGTGGGTTTTTTGGACTTGCACTGCATTTTCTACTTTGTTCACAAAAAAGGAGTCAATTATATAAGATGCTGATCAGTCTAAGGGCAAATTAGCAAAACTCTAACACACGTGCTTAATTCCATGAATATGGCTGAAGGAAATCTAAACAGCCCAGGTTTCATTGCTTCCATCTGTAACAGCACACAGGCCTGGGTAGGCTCCTAAGCTTTCACCCAAATCACTTCCTGGCCATCACAAAGGTTTTACAGCCCTGCCTGGGAACCTGCCCAGCTTTCCCAACCTGCTTTTTTCCATGTCATACTAAAAAGCATATGTGGATTTAATAATTGCTAATCCAATGACTGCATTACTTTACTGCTGAGCTAAACGTGCCAGCATCAAACGATCGCAGAGCCCTGGACAAAACTGAACGTCTGGAAGAGGGCTCTGCTTTCAGAAACACGGGGGATGCAGCCAGCAACCACCATGGAACACATCCTGTGCCCAGGGCACAACTCTGACAGGGAATGTGACTCCCAGCTGGGAGCTGAGGGGCAGAGAGCTGAGGTATGGTGCCCAGCCAGTCTGAGGCACAGCAGCACTTGGAGCAGACTTTAGGGAATCTTTTCCCTATGAAAAAGGGATTAGAGGAGTATTGAAGAACAGGAGTTGTTGCTGCAGTGCACTCCCAGACCTTGGTTCGGACACAAGAAGAGTCAAGGACTTGCTCAGTGATTTGTGACCACCAGACAAAGCAGATTCCCCTCCCTCCCAAGCCCCCTGTGCCATGATGGCCATTCCCAGGGAATTTTCCCCTCTCCATGGAAGAGGCCCCAAGCTGAAGCACACAGAGGATGTTGGTACGGCTGCCTCATCCCAAGCAATGCTGTCCCCTGTGAAGTGCTCTGACCCACGGGCCCAGCTTCACTCTCCAAATGCCCAGAGCACCTCCAGCCTGTGGAAGGATGATGAAGAACATCCCACCAGGAGCACGGGGGAGGAGGTGGAGGAAGCTCCTGACTATCTGCCAAGCCTCGCCACTCTGCTTTTTCATTTTTAGTTTCTGCTCTTTGCTGGAAAGTTTCTACTTTTGCTCTGGTTTCCATGGCAACTGCATTTCTTGCCTTTCTTCTCTAGCATTAAA
The DNA here is from genome assembly GCA_013401135.1 of Cettia cetti. Classification (NCBI taxonomy): domain Eukaryota; kingdom Metazoa; phylum Chordata; class Aves; order Passeriformes; family Sylviidae; genus Cettia; species Cettia cetti. The sequence continues at coordinate 42,456 of VZUI01041342.1, read as the reverse complement.
TTTTTTATTTGGTTTCCCTTCTTCCTGACATGACTCTCTTTCCCTTTTGTAAAAAGGAATTAAGTGTTGTCTTCTCTTTGGTTGTTGATATTTTTAAAGGAGGTAGGAGACGCTTTCACTCAGCCGCAGAATCCGTCTAGAACAGCAGCAGAGATTTAATCTCCCAGGGAAGAATGTCAGGGGATTCCCTTGCAGAAAAGCCATTTACTGTAATTATCTTAACAAGGTTATGACATGTAAGAGTTCCAGGTACTGTGGAACCCAACATTTTTTAAAAATTGGCTGCTTGTTTTTATGAGACCTGACCTGGCCATTTTTTCCCCTATGACTAAACATTTTAATTTCTTTTTAAAGCATTACTTGTGACTCTTGAGCAGTCTCAGCAGAATAGTTTAATATTGGAAGAGCGATGGAAGTGTGGTCTTCAATTCCAGACTGGGGGAGAATTCAAACTTTTCACTGACAGTGTTCTCACCTGGCTGGGAGTGAGGTTTTGGGGTGAAGCTGAAGGGCCCTTCTTTCCCCTGCCATGGTCAATCACCCACGGCAGTGCCCTGCACACCCTCACACAAAGCACATGGAGACAAAACCCACACAGCTCACGGAGCTTAAGCTAATTAATTTGTCTTGCCCTTGTCGTGTTGGGACTGAATTTATCTGACAACCTGAATTCATTTGAGAAGGAAAAAAATTCATCAGAATAGCAAATCTGGATTAGATCTACCAATTTGTTTTTTTCAAGCTTTAGCTTCATCATAAACACAATTTATATGCTGCAAAGCCCTGAAATAATACAGGTTTTCATGCCAGTTCACTATGAAAGATTCTCTCCACATCTAAATTCTCCAGCACATTCAGGCCATAAACTGACCCTCCTGTACAGTTGTAGATTACAAGGTTTCCAGTCTTTATCTCTGCCTGGTGGGATTTCACAGTAAATTCTTTCAGGGCTGAATAATTAAAAGAAGCAAACCCACAGCATTTGGCTCACGAGGCAACACAAACAAATCTGTCCATGGGTGCTATCTTGTTTGCAGCACATGTGCACAGATTTACATGCAGGATTGAGGCTTAGTGCTCTGTTTGTTTAGATTTTTCCTTATTCTGTACCCCAAGCATAAGGTAAATTGTATAAAGACTGAACTTGGAACAACTTTAAGAGCGAGCTGATCATCTTAAATCATTGTATTAACCCAATTTTGCGGGTTTTTTAAAAGATTCTTACTTCTCAGAAGAAATAAGGGAAATGGGCCAGAAGCGAGGAGCTCAGTCTACCATACTTGGTTCATGTCTCTCTCCTACTCTTGAATTCCCTCCTCCAAGGAATATCTAGGTCAGGAATTCACTTAGGAACTTATAGAAATCTGGCAATGTTCAGTGTGTTTGCCAGCCAAGCTATTTGAATTGTCAGATATTAAATATATGTGCTAGGATCTGTACTGTAAAATCCCATTACAACATACACTGTGCATGAACTCCCCATGGATTGACTTCACTGCAGGCCAGGTCCCCCACTCGGAGTCAGGGTCAGGAGGAAAGTTTTAGACATCTGAGCACGGCCTCCCTGCTTTCTTCCCTCGGAGCTCCCAGGATTAGGGATTCAAAGAGCTGCTTTAGGCGCAGTCCCCTAAATCGCAGCCATAATGCGGCTTTTATGTGGCCACGGACAGGCTTCATGTCTGCACTGTTTCAATTCCCAGTGTGGGGATTGATTTAGGCAGACAGCAGCTTACTCAGCTCTCTCAGCTGCTGTGCTGAGGCGAGAACATCCAGCAGCCCCTTGCTCATCCTCGCTTGATTTAATGATTTGCTGGCCAGACTACAGAGAGCGGCTCAGGAACTCCTACCCAGCGTGCCGTGATTTGTGGGTTGCTGTTGCTCATCTGTAATTGCAACGAGAAATGCTCATCAATCATTCCAGCTCTCCAGCAGAACGTTGGGAGATACTGCCATGGAGAGCTTTCAACCCGGCCTATCTTTTTGAAAACATTCTAATCTTGCAAATAAAGATCTGGATGCTGTCCCAGTGCCAGGATGAGAGCAGCTCCTTTCTGATCCCAAGGGGTACAACCATCCCTCAGTGAAAAGAACCACTATTCCTCCCCTGAGAGCAGGAGGCTGGGAATAAAATCTGCTAATCTTCATTGCTGCACTCATTAACACCAAACTCTCAAGTCACAGCATCCAAACATTTTTCTCCAGCTCTCTTGGAGCCCCTTTAGGCACAGGAAGGGGCTCTAAGACCTCCCTTGAGCCTTTTCTCCAGACTGAAGAGCCCCAACCCTGTAAGCCTGTCTCCAGAGCAGAGGTTCATCCTTCATCATTATCCAGAACAGTCTGACACGAGTGCCCCTCTCACATTCTCTGTGCCTGAGCTATCTGAGCCCCATTGCAAACGTTTCCTCTCCTCTGTGAAGCACAAGCTAAAAATCATCTTCACTCTCAACCCCAGTGGAACAAGAGAATCCCTGTAGGTAAACTCAAGACTGAATGGGGATTCCTGGGAAGCTGCACTCCAGATATCTACAATCCTTATCACCCTCATTAATGCTCAGCCAGATTTGAAAACCCTTTTTCTAACAGCCCTGTGAGCATCACACCTTCCCAGTAACGTCCAGATTCGAACTGCTCGCACTCATTTCCTGCAGTCTAATAGAACACTATCTTAACACGATTTATTGAGACAATTAAAATTCAGAAAACAAGCTTCTCCGTGCTCCATAAAGCACAGCAAATTTATTTGCTGCAGTCAGTAAAACTCTGCTGCCTAAAGCTGGGCAGTAACTCAGCAGGGCCTGGCCAGGGACTGTGGGACCCTCAAAGCTGGGTTGGGATAATCAATTAGAGCTGGGTCTGCACCGGGGCTGCTGCAGGGACCCCGCAGCTCCCAGGCCCTTCCACACCTGGAGAAGCAGAAAAAAGAGTCAGGAAAGAAAAGCTTTGGAGGATCTGGGGTTGGTCTGTGTTCAGCTGCCATGTCTACCAGTCCTACCAATAATTGTGACTGGTTTTGAAACTGTACATTTATACTATCCAGTATTTTAAGGTCTCTTAACCAAAGACAAAATAGAACAAATTTTTCATCCACCAAATAAAAAAAAAACCCACTCTAGTTTGGAATTATTGGATCATTACAAATGTGTAAGAAGGCTGCAAGCATTTGGATACTCCACACTCAAGCTCCAATACATAGATTTATGCAATGAAATCACTTAATTTGAAACAGATCACCAAAAAGCCAGCTTGCATTTAGGCTGCCTACAAGAAGACATGTCATGCTAGAGATTTTCCCAGTTACTTATAAAATAATCAGTTCCTTAAAGTTATCTGGTTTGAGAGGTAATTATTAAGTGAATTTAGAATATAATTGCTCTGAACAATGATAAACTTGTATTATACCCTGAGTAAGCACTACAGGCAGGTGATAAATTGCAAAAGTAATGCTACATCAGTTTAACTTCCTGCCGAGTCACCCTGAACTGCTCCAGCCCTGCACAAAATAGCCCCTGCTTTCATTACTAATAAAACACAGAATTAATTACTCAAAATAAAAGAGGTCTTGAAAATGTGCCCAGACACTGAACCATGCTGGCTTTCGCATTCTCTTTCCCTTTCTTTTTTCTCCTATAAAGGAACCTCAAACCCATTGCTAGTTATTTCTTCAAAGCCAGCTGCACCACACGAGGTTTTGTTCCAGAACTCTTCCATTCCCCAGTGGATGCTCAGGACCTGCACACACAGCAGACTCTCCAGTCACCATACCCCCCTCAAAATACTTAAACTGATGACTGACTGCACCACAAATTTCATTTCTCTGACTGGATTATGATAAAAAATAGCTCAGTTTTGGAAATTTGCTCAAGCAGTGGAAATATTTTAGACCGGGATCCAAATCTTTCAAATGTCTAATGCTGGACTGGAATTCTCCAGGGACTTCCAGAAAATTCTGCTCCAGCTTGAACAAGAAGAATCCCAAGCTTGTTATTATTAACAGCTGGGAATCTTTATTTCCCTACTCTCCTGTAAGAAGGATTCCAGCTTCTCCCAGGATCTCATCACTATAGAATGTGCAGGTTTAGAGCTGTGCCTGTTTTCATCTCAGCAGTTCTCCAGGAATTTGCTTAAAGAAAATATCACTCATAGTTTCCAGGAGATTTTAGCTCCTGTCCCCTTTGTGTCACCCCCACATGCTGACACGGGGCTCTGGCAGTGGGTGACCTGCATCCTCCTCCTTCAAAGTGACCTTGTCATGAGCAGGACCAGGAAAAAGCCATAAAACATCTCCAGAGAAACACCAGCACAAGGTTCCCACCAAATCCTAACCAGAGCATTTAAAAGCTCTTGGGCCCTGTCCAGCCCTTCTGGCAGCTCTGTGGAGGAAGAGAACATGGGAGAAAGAATCCAACCAGCACAAGAATCCTGAGCAGCCAAGCAGCTGCACAAGGAGGCCAGCACGGGCTCTGCAGGGTTGCTTTTTGAGCCCAGCACCAGGCTGAGCACAGCCTGGGGCCTTGCTGTCTGTGACCAAGGCCCTGCTCAGCCCTGGGCACCTCCTCTCACCTGGCTGACCTTGAGTTCCAGCTTTGCCTGCAGAGACAAAACTCTTCCTTCCCTTTCCAGAGCACCCAGCTGGGGATGGAGCCTCCAAAGGAGAGGCCTTGGAGGTTTTCTAATTGTCAGAGACAGTGTGGAAGGTGCTCCATGGACCTCCCGGGGTTCCCCTGCAGCACCTGCTGATGTAAGAACATCTCTGCTTCTGCTGAGCCACTGCAAAGTCACTTTTCCAGTCCTCTGAGGCAAAGAGTGACACATAACGAAGGCAGGATTTAGAGTGTGGGCTGAATCTCATGTGAGAAGATTCTGACTGCAGAGGTAAAGTATTGGCTAAATTCTATAATGATGGAGTTAATTTTGTGGCTAAGAAAAGCAAAGGCATGATGAGGACTGGCTCCAGAGATTACACAGTGTGTGGTCTCTGCACTTGAAGAGCTCTGCACAGCACTCACTCATGTTACATCAATTACTTTAACAAAGTTAGATTCAGAATAATATTTATAAAGCTGAGATCCACAGACTTTTTTGCAATCACCTGGGTACAATCACCTTATTCACAAAACTGGCTATAAATTATGCTAATCAGTGAAACACTCAAGAGGATGAAGAGAGGTTTCTTACGTAATTTTAAATGGATTCCTAAAAAGAAAAAAAATTGGGAATATATAAAATTACAGTTTCAGTGCACATTTCTATTTGAATCTTGGGTGTCAGTAATATAAAGGTTAAAGCATTATGATCAGGAAATTTAAAATATATCATTTTTATTGTGTAACCCCTTCTATGTCTCCACAATGATTAAATATAATACTGGGAGGTTTTGGTGGACATAGATGTCATCTTAAACACCAATCCTGACCACTCCAGTGAAGCCTAAATGAAATGGTAATTTTGCTCTCAAGACAGACCTATCTCTGACTCAGTCTCTCTATTGTATTTTATCATTATCTTAAAAATAAACCTTTGCCTTTATGGTTTTCATAACAGAACAAGTTAAACAACACAGTGAGACACAGTTTTCTCTTCATGTCTTTTGGGGAGGTAATAATAAAAAATATTCAATTTTAGCCTATCTGTAATGTATATTTGAATTAATGGCAAGTTGCTGTGCATTACTGAGGTGAGACTGCACGTGCTGAGCAGTTGGTCTCCTCAGCAGCAGAATGACCTTTGTGAAGTGTGTGGCTCTCCCTGTAGCCCTGGGGTGTAAGAGCAGAGGGACTGACACTCCTGAGGGAGGGTCCTGCCCAGGCTCAGGAGTGTTCCCTGCCATGGGGAGCTGCAGGTGTCTGATGCAGAGCTGCGTTTCACCTGTCCAACAACACAGGACCTGCTCAGGCTCCTGAGCAGCCAAGGAGTGGGGAAAGCACAGCCTGGGAGGTCACTGCCTGTGAAGAGATTCCCATCTTTCAGCTCAGGCACAAGAAAGGTAATATTGCACATTTTTAAACAAATCCCAGGATTTGAGGTGAAGTACAGGAAATCCCATATTAGGTGTGACATCTGGCAGCCCTTCCTGAGGGCTGGATGCTGAGAAGGGAGGAGGATAAATGGCTCCCTAAAGCCAGGACTGGGCTGTGGGCACGGGCTGCCCCCTTAGCTGGGCCACTGCTCTTCTCCAGCTGCCTCTGCCTTTTCTAGGATCAAAGGGAAGTATCCCAGGCCTGTATCCCAGGCCTGTACCCCAGGCTTGTGTCCATGCTGCCTGCCTGGTTCACAGAGCACAGCTTCTCCACACTTTCTGCCCAGGTTTCTTTTTACCCAAGTCAGATTTTTTCCCCTTTCCCTGCTCTGCTCTCCCGTTACTGCTCACAGCTCGTCACCAGGTACAGACACAGGTGACTTTGTTTGATGATGTCTCAAGTTCAGATTCCATGGAATTAAAATCCCCAAACAGAGATTACAGTTTACCAAAGTTAGAACTCAAAGTGTCCAGACTTTTGTAGGACTCAAACCCTTTGCAGCCCACTCCTGATCCCTGCAACACAGCCCTAAGGGCTTTAAACCATTAAGAAATGTCCTTGTGTGTGGATTCTTCCTCAATTCCAAGAGGTTATTTGCAGACACATTAAATAGTGCTGCTACTTGGGACACAAAATCCATTAAGAGGAGTGATGTGCTAAGATTAACTATGTATTTGTTTTCTCTTCAGTTTCTATAGAACACGAGGAGAGATGCAGATGGTTAACAGCACTGAGATTATAGTGATAGCTGTAAAATTTGATGACTGTTATCAAAAGCATCGTATGGCTTATGAGAGCAAGTAGCAATTAAAAAAAAATAGAAAAATCCAAGCTTACCCTGGACAGGGAACAGGAACAGCAAAGGGGGATTTAAGCTAATTTCATACTAAAAGATTTATTAAAATAAGAAGATCACTACTTCAAACCTGACAGACACAGGATATCCAAAGCAGTAGGGATGTGATTGAAATAGAGGTGCTGTGTACCAGCCTGAATCACTGACAAAGGGAGATTTAAATCTGGGGTGGGAATTTTACTGCTCAGGAAAGCAAGGCAGGGATCAGCTGCACCGATCTGAGACAAAGGGCAAGCAATTGCTCCAGGATCTCTGACTGGCACTCCAGACAGAGCACTCTTTCTCCATGGCTCGAAAAATGCTGTACTGCACCTTGTCACAGGCAGATACCTGACAAAATAAGCTGAATCACTCACTTCCTTCACTTTCAACCAGAACAAGACTTTGTTCCACCTCTCTGGATGAAATATTAATCCAGCCTGTAAAAGAACGATACCCACAACCTTCCATCAGAGACCTCTCTGTTCAGACTTCTCTGTGGAGAATTACCTTTGCTCTTTCTCCAGCTGGAAAAGCTCTTGTATTCCTGTTTCCCCCTCCCTCTTCTGAGCTGCCATGACTGGAACTCCAGACTTTCCAAAGCTACAATGATTTATTGAAACCAGTTCTACTTAGTGAGAGCTCTGGCAAGCAGAAGCTTGCTAATGCACCCAGCAATCCACAGAGCAAGATAAAATCTCCCAAGAACATTTTCAAGTGGTAAAAGAAGAAATAACGAGGGAAATGTTGGAAGTTTTCAATGTTCCCTGAAACATGGAAGATCAGGAACAGAGAAATGAGTATCTTTTCTCTTAAGGTGCATATCTGCCCATTCACTGGGGGAAAATCAGGGACTGACTCATTAGAAATCAGGACAGACAAAAGGACAGGACACACTGTTCCTTGGCTTGGCCTCCAGAGAACACATCCAAAGTATCTGAAAGAGACAGACCCTTAACCCTTAAACATTACAGTGCTTTCAAAATATCCATGTTACATCTACTGGGATATGAGTTTTTTACAGTAGGAGAAAGTTTTTTACAATCCATTGGGGAATATGTTTCTCTGCGTTGGTTTTTTATTTATATTTAATCTCTATCCAACACCAAAATATGTACATATATAATTAGCTTAAAATATTCTGGAACATTTCTTGATGTGGGATCCATTTGCAAGGAAAATGAAAGTAAGCACCAGAACTGAACTGATTTACTGACAAAGCACTAATCTTTTTCAAACAAAGCTTTAAAAAATTTACCAAGTCGCTCTTAGATGGCTCAAATGCCTGAGATCAAGAAGTCAGGCAGCACTTTCCAAAGGCACGTTAAAAAACCAGCAGTCTCAAAAGGCCTTTTGGACCTTCTTGACCAAAAAAACTAAAATAAGACACCAATTCTCAAACCTTGACTTCACTCCAGAGGTTCAGTTCTTCCATACTGTCCTTAAGCCATTTAATTTCAGCTCTGTTAGACAGGGACTGCAGAAGGAAGTTCAGTACAAGACTCATCTCAACTGACATTATTCTTTGCTTTCAGTTCTCTGCTCCTAAATTAACATTTACAATCTCAGAACATGGGAGTAGAAAATCAGAGTTTGAGCATTCAAAAGTCCCTCACAAAATTGCCATGAAGCTCTGGGTACATTTTATCAAGACTAAGCTCCCAAGATTGATTGGAGTCCCTGTTCCAATTGCTCTGTACCATTCCCAGTAGGACATTCTGGCTCAGGGATCTAAGGACAGGCCACCCCAGGGCAGGCAGAGACTCCTGGGACGAAAGAGAAGACGTGGGCTGAAATTCCTTGAGAGAAAGGAGGACTTCCAACATTTCCATGAGGAAATTCTAAATCAACCCTCCCTTTGCTGATTTTCACTTCCACAGCTGTTCTGCAAAATGGTTTCACACAGTCTGAGCCAGGAACCAGGAATTCTCTGGTCTCCTGTGCTTGCCACTGGACTGTCTCAGTTTTTCTGAAGTCCTTCTCTCCCCATCAATGCTTCTTTTCTCTCAAAACACTGGTTTCTGGGCTTCATCTGACCTACATGGAAGCAAAATACCAATTTTTTAATCTTGATTTTCTTATCTTGATTTTTAAATTGTTGATAGTCTACTGGCACCAGGAGCGATGACATCATAACAGGAGGCGGCATCTATTCCAAGGAGCTCAGAGCCAGCAAAAATACTCCCAAGATCACAAAAATAGTTCCTATTACATTTTACTCCTTGGTAAAGGACTATTAGATCATATAAAATGCAAGGCTAGTGCAGATACAGACAGAGAACTTCATGGTAATGGTACAGCCTCATCATCATGGGTAATGTCTGCAAACTGGAAACCTCAATTCTAGGTAGGTCAGATTTCTCTTAAGCTGAAGTTCACCAGAAATGTCCTGATTTAGACTCCAGGCACTGAGTATGGCAGAAGGAGCCACATTCTTTGTGAATTAAGTGAGACTGAACTCCCAGAGAAAGTCTGGCAACCAAGTCAGACAAGAGAGTTGTGGTGGAGGAGAAGAGGAGAGGAATCCGTGTGGATTTCTGAAATTAGGCTGTAAATTTACAATGATGTTGCACTGCCTGGGTTGCCACTTTAGCAAAAGAAAGTCCTTTCTTGTAAAGAAAATGAGAATTCTTCCTCTTCAACAAAACAAAAATCTTGGTCTGCTGAAAAACCTGTGCTGAGATCTTCCAGACTCCAAAAGACATAAAGACATGCCAGGTGGATTGTGCTCTCCACAGCAAAATGACAAATGTCCTCCAGCAATTTATAATTGGGAGGAAGAGCAAAGAAAGGGAAATGGGCAAGGAGGAAGACTGTGGAGCAAGAAGAATGACAAAAGACCAATGGGGAACACAGGAGATCCTGTGACACTGCAATACCATGAGAAAAACTCCCTGTGTGTGACCCTGGACAAGGCACTTCTAACTCAGCTCCCCTTCAGAGCAAGAGGATAAAAGCAGCACATTTAAGCTGGCATAAAGTTATCTGGATTAGAAGGAAAAAACACTGGAGCATTGCAGTGCTGATGATCAGAGCAGCACATCAGTCACATGCAGGCAAACAAAAAGTGCTTTGCACCTACACAGGATCCTGTTAAAAGGAAATACTGACCAGGGCTAAGTTGTGGAGGGGTTTGGGAGGGATCCAGCAGGAAACTTCTGCAGAAGGGTTACAGCCAGGAAACTCTACCCTTGCAAAAATATCTATCACAATCAGGCCAGAGAACCAAGGAACTGCTGTTGGATGAAGTATGAAAAGCAAAAAATAAACACACTTTTCCAAACAGCTGGTGTTTGATCTGAGTGTGCATATGGACATCCCACAGAACTAGAGAGCTCTGATTCCACATCCCATATTCACCCCTGCCAGTGGCTGAGAAACCTTCTGGAGCCAGGTCTGCAATGGAAAACATCCTCTGGAGTTCAGAGGTCAGGATTTCATTCCTCATTATAATCATCACATCTGGCCCAATGACAGGCTGGGAAATCTACGACTGACAATATAATTCCAGTAAAAAAGACCTATGGGAGCATTTTTTATTGTTGTTGTTGTTATTATCATCATCAATGAGTGAGAAATAGCTTTCTGCCCCAAAATGAGATATTACTGGAAAATCCCACTTGGACTGGTGCATGTAAGACCTTTCAAAGGTTTTTGAGCATCCAGAAAATGAGTGGCACACGTGGCACTGTGAGACCTTAACCCAGATGTCCCATGTCCCCAGCAAGCAAAGCGCCCTCCAGCTAGTGGACTGTGCTGGTGATGCAGCTTGGTGTGATCCAGGCATTCCTTCACAGAATCATGGAATATCCTGAGTTGGAAGGGACCCATAAGGATCATCAAAGCTCAACTCCTAATTCCTTCTGTGACTTGCCACAATTTTCCTGATTTAGGCTTCAGCAAAGTAAGTCTTTTCTTCATTAAAGGAGTTGCTTTTGATGATCTGGCAGTGGGCCAGGAAAATGACTAAGTGAAAAGATTCCTCACTGTCAATGCAACAGCTCCTTGCTGTACTCCAGAACATTTGCTCCACAGGCCCGGGTGTAGGAACACGACCTTCTCTTGTTTATCTGAAGTTGACTGACCATGAAAAGTTTAGGTCAGATCAAGCATCAGTGCCATAAATCTACTGTTCCCTTAATTACAGGTACTGAACATTTATTTGCCTTGCAGTACCTATCAGTACATACAATTCACACACTTGATGCACAGTTACCATTAACATATCAACACAAAAGAAGCTAAAAATCAATTATCTGTAAAAAATAAATTACAATGATTCTTCAGCAAAGTCTTAGAACTATTTTTTGCAGATTTCCCCCTTGAACAGACCACGGTAAAATGAATAATCTGGCTGTGGAAGGAGGGACAGGACTTTACAAACCATTAATACCTCTTGCCCTCCCTTTGCTAACTTTGCCTTGTCTAGATAGAAGAGTCAGACTGGAATGCAACCTGCAGGAGAAAAATTTATACCCATATTTAGAAGTCGCATGCACAAGTTCAGGATGTGCTAAGAGGGAGAGAGTGGTGGCCCCAGGCCGTGGTGTCAGGCCTGCTGTCCTGAGGTGAGGGAACGGCCCCAGCTCTCTCTGCAGGTCATTGTGGGCAGGATTTAACAGGCTCACAAACTACATCTTGTTCTCTGCAACTGGAAACACAGACTGCTGAAAACTAACTGTGCTTGGTCTGAGATAACAGAAAAAGAGATTCCAAAAGCAGGAAAATGAGAGCTGAGAGTCCTCTGCATAAAGATACAAACCCGAAAAAGAGCTGCTGTTCTGAATTACAATTACATTCACACTGCAGAAAGTTTGGGTTAAGACCTATTGTAAAACAATTTCTACACAAAAGAGAAAGAGACAATCATTGTTCCAACTCTGCTCATTAAAGAAATTCGGAGACAAACCCCAGTCTTTGATCCCAGGCATTGCTAGAAGGCAACTGCTCCTTGCAAATGAGACACGTTCATTCTCGTAACAAAACAAACACCCTCGCCCCCCTCAAGTAAAAAGTCAGTCCCGAAATTCCAAAGTCTTTCCCTGCTTACCTTTTTACGAGCAGGTCAAATTTTTGGAAGTAGTTTCTCAAAGCAACTCAGACATTCCACGTTAACTCTCGTGCTGCAATAAACAGCTGCAAAACTCCCTGATTTATTTCCTGGCTTGGTGTGCATGCTGAACCCCAGAAGAAATCCCACACAGGGAAAAAAAATAAAGGAAAAACACCCCCAAAACCCACAGGAGAAGCAACTCAGCCCTCAGGCAAAGCACAAAAAAAGTTCCACAGGGAAACAGAAAGGAAATCCAGTGACAACTGTAAGTTCGGGTAAGAAAGAGGGAAGGCAGGCGTGCTCCCCTTGCCTGGAGCCCTGGCTAAAGGTGCCTCTCCAGCAGAATCCACGGAGGCTCCCGGCTCCTCGGAGCAGATGGTATTCACACATTATTCCCGAACAGCAGCATTCCCCAGCCCAATCAGGAGGCAGCACTCAAAAGCCAAGTGCTTCCCAGACTCTGTTACAGTTTTCAATAGCTATAGCACAAGATGAATGACTCAGAAAATGAATAAGCAGGGAAAATAAAACCTGCCTCTCTCCTCGGCAGAGGCACAGGCAGGCGGGTCAGCAGCCCTCAGTGTGCTGAGCACTGGGTTCAACTTGAATGCACCTGTCTTTTTCCCTAAATCCAAAGTGCTGATTACTTTTTCTGTGTCTTGAATTTGTGTGATCAGCTTCACCTTGGGTTAAAAGTCACAATAATTAAACCTTCTTTATTTTTTCCAGTCTTAAAAATAACAAACCTTTGTAAGAATCAAAACAAAGGATGAGCTGTGTGTGTGCTCTTCCAGACAACTCAGACAAACCCCGCATGCCATCTCCTGTGAATACATCAATATACATTTCTGAGATGAAGGCTTCACAGACTCGTGTTGCAAATGACATGAAATAGATTAATGCATCCTCTGCTTTTGCCTGAAGTTTACCAGGAAACTTTAAATGATAATGAAACAAATATCTCTAAGAATGTATCAAATAAAAATGACTACCAACTTTCAGGGCAAGTAGAACCATTATCCAAAAACTGGCCAAACTGAACTGGAAACTACTTCCAACTGCTCTGTGCAGCTTCCAAACCATCCCATCCAAGGGGCACTTCTAAATACAACTCCTCAGCTCAATGCCTGTTTTTTGTGACAGCTGCAACCCAATAATAAAGGATGATCTGCTAAAGAAGGCGAGTCACTCATGGAAACATGCACAGCACCGGGTTCTCCCTCAGCACCGTCGTGCACTCCTGAGCTTTGCACAACACGCTGGAATTCTTTGGAGCTCTGGAGCAGAAGTGATTGTGAGCAGGTTTTGCTGTGCTTGGTGCTCCTGCCCCAGCTCTGCTGCAGCCACAGACTCTGTTTTTATTGCTGCTAATTAGGGCTGAGCCCGGCAAAGCTGGACACAGGCTGCAGCCGGGCAAGTGGGATCACTTAAATCACTGAAACTATTTGGGGTGAGAAACATTCCCTCAGGTCTCCCCGGACATTTTCAGATCTTTGTCTCTGGCTGTAAATTGATCCTTGCATTCCTATCTGACACATGGACTGTGAAAAACTCTTCAGGGATACTCTCCCTGCCAGGAGAATGCTCTAACAGCACTTCTGCAAACACAGGGCCAGTCAGCGAGACAATAAAATTTTGTGAACTCTGGACTAACTTTTACTATTATTATTTTGTCTTTTTTTTTTTTTTTGTCATTCTGGAACGGTATTTGTATTTTACTTTCCTATTTTCAAAACACCAAGTATCAGGATTTCTCCCTAGGATTCAGAGCAGGACCCACATCCAGAGGCATCGTCTTCCTCCATCAGCCAGGCCCTGCCCACCCAGCGTTAAGCAAACAAACCCACACAAGCAGCTCCAGCACAAAGAACAAGGGCTCGTGTTATAACATCTGTCACAGCTGCCCACCAACCTCCAGCTGAAGCTAGAGAAGTGTTTAAAGGTGTAAAACAAAACTAGAGGCATATCTAGATCTGCTAGGAAAACAAACATTTTCTGAAGCCTCATTTTGGCAGGTATTTTCTGATCCCTGCACTAAGCTCCATAGCAGCCAAAATCATTTTGACAACTGACTCACCGAGCAAGGCATCTGCTGGGCCTCTAAGCCTCTACCAGCAGGAGGAATGCTCAGCAATTACAGCTTTTCCATGTGCTGGTTCCTTGGAGATGCTCGGGGAGGAAGCACATCTAAATCCAGACATGATCCCCATAATGCTCTAAGTGCTGGGATAACCCCGTGTATGCCCCGAGGAAGCTCCCGGGCAAATGTCCCCATCAGACATCATAAAGAACATTGGCTCAGGGTAAGCAGCCCTTTATTCTCTACATGCAGCTGTAGGGTGGGTTTGTTAGCCAGGGATGGGAGGCATCAGCACCCATCCATCTCTCTGGGCAGACCCAGAAGAGGAGGCTCCTGCTAAGAGCTGAGTTACATCCACGGCATCCCAAGAACCCTTGGCTGAAGGGCTCAGAAACGCCTCTGGGTCAGAATGTGGGGCTCAGATCTCATTAACAAGGGACACTTCCTTCTGGGCTCCTCCAGCTCCTGTCAGCTGCTACCAGAGTCTCATTGATGTAAAAACTTCTCACCTACAAACACCTTGATACATCAAATGTATGCTTGGAACTCCTCCCCATCTCTGCTCCCAGGAAAGCCCTTGCCTGTGCCCTCCTCCATTCCATCCACTTATGCTGAATTCACCTTCCAGCTATGGCTGATGTAGAAAGTTCTGAGAGAGGCTGGCAGTGCTGTGTGGAACAGATGGATCTGGGAGGCTCCCCCACAATGCTCTGAAGTTCCTCTCTTTTAGGAGGAAATTGGAAGAGGCCTTGAATTTGCCTGACTTTGAAAAGACCCTTTTCTTTAGTTCCAAAGAACCAAGAGACAACTGTGACTGTTTCCAGCAGCTCCAAGTATGGATGGTTACATTCCATTCATTGAATGTTCCTTCAGGATTCCCATCTGGATGGTTCTCCATGGTTAAAGGCCCTTAATCCAGTGGGATGCTCATTTATTGACTAGCTCTGCCCTCTTCTACTGATGTCAGCAGGGACAGAGAGGAAGCCACCGCATGCAATGGCCATCTCCAGCTCAGTTTCCAACCTGGAAACTGCAGAATGCATCACTAATCATTATCCAGTAATCTGCTGAATCCTTGATCTCACATTCCCCTGGAGCTTTCCCACTTAACTCTGCTACCACACACAACCTACAAAAAAATCTGTGTTCCCAGCTCTTGCTTCTGTTTTCTTCTGTCAGGTGTGATTTTTAATGCATGCCAAGGTGTCATTGAGACCAGGATGTCACTACTGCCCTCAAACAGTGCCTGAAGAATCTCAATTACCAACAACAGACAAAGTTCAAGCCTGGCTGTCATCCAAGTAATTCACCTGGTTCAATGTGGACGTCAGAGACTGAAAAAAATATGCTGTAATTATTGTGTTATTAAAGCACAACGGTTTAATTTTATTCCTTTGTGGCACAAAATCTGCGTCTGTGATTCACACCTATTGTGTAGGGAATATGATCCCACTAAAACCAGTAGCTGGGATCTGGTCAACAAGGTTGTTCAAAAAGTCTCATAAAAATCTTGTGCTCTTTAAGGATTAACAACCAAATCACAAAGAAATATTGTCATGACACAGAAAACAATAAACTCAGAGGTGGTTCCAGTGTTGACAAGAGCTGTACAAACTGAGATCTGAGCAATTAGAAGACACAATGAATACATAATTCATAGATATTTTGTACTCAAGAGTTTGCACACAAATAAAACATCTTATAAATCTTCAGCAGCTTGCAGAAAGCTGCTGAGCTGTCTTTTATTCTTGGAGCAGCAAGTGGCTATAGTACAAAAGATAAATCCATAGCTCTGATATGTCATCCCTCCAAAATGGGTAATTTAGGGTTATGGTTTCAGAATCAGCACATTCTTCAGCAAGTTTCTTCCAAGATTTTTGGGGTTTTTTTGTGAAAAAAATCAAGTAAATCCATGCCAGTACATTTAAAAGAACACTTCAAAAAGTCAGAGCTGTGATCCACCATAAAATGACAATAATCTTTCTCTACCTGCCTGCATTCCAGAGAACAGAAAGAAAATAATGAGTGGGGGAGAAGGAGAAAATAACAGGGGGGGTTGTTTTAATGATTTTTAAAATCCATATGAGAACCTGTAGATTTCTGTGAGCCTTTATCCCATGCACAGAAGGAGAGAAGTTACAGAAGCCCCTGCACAATCTCCAAACGAAGAGCAGCCTGTCAGGCTGTGTTCAAGGCAGTCAAGCACTGCAGCTCCCTGGAGAATCACAGAGAAAAATCCAGTAAACACTTCACCCACAGGTGATGGTTTTATTCCAGGGGCTGTTACGTCAAAGCAACCAACACAGGTTAAATCTCATTTCAGGCCCCCACATAAATGAGTGGTGATTCCCTGTTCCAGCTACAAGCCATAATAAATCTATGAGGCATCTCCATGAAAAGTTGGCAATTTAATTTGATTAGGCAAAACCTCCCCTGTGCTAAGAAATGAGACACAGCTTCCCAGTCTTGAATATTCAACCAATGTCCTGTGAGCTGAATTCATGCATGTTAGTAAGCAAATGGAAGGGATGCAGGAGGGAAAAAAAAGCAACTCTCAAATACATTATTGCCACAAATTCTTCAGAACATCTTTTTCTGTCATTAATCATCTCTTGATTGTGCTGGCAATAAGCAACACAGAAGGAACTGAGGCTGGATTTTATGGTAGGTGGTTAACCCACATGGACTCGCAGGCAGAGCAAGAATTAAAGAATGGACTTCATTCTGCTGGCAGAAAAGGAGATTTGATTTGGCATTCTTGAAGGTAAAAAGGCACTTTTACAGCAAGCACAGGAGTTCCAAGTCATGGTCACTCCCCAGAACATTAAGGCTTGTCACATGAGCAGCCCACTGGGATAAACACAAATGTTCCCAGTGTGGCCAGAGCTGCTGGATATCCAAGGGACCAAGGGGCTGCTTCCAGAACAAGGGAATGTTCTCAAGGGGCAAATCTTCCTGGACAGCACTCAGGCTGATTCCTGAGAACTTTCTGTTTACTGAATTAATGCAAAATAATGCCTGGGATCTCAGAACAGCAGCTGAGTCCCTCAGTCCTGCAGTGCTGCAGCTCCAGCAGCAGCACAGGGAAGGAACTGACCTTCTGATCAATAAATGGTTCAACACATTTGTTTACTATGAGATAGTTTAAATCAAAGTAATTTAAACAAAACTAAAAGGAAGATGGGGATTTACATAGTTAGGAAAGGGAAGCAGTGAAGTTTTTTCCCAGATCCTTGGTACCAGCAGTGCTTGCTTATCTCTCATTTCCCAGCTTATGAACCTTCCCAGTGTTTGCTGACTTATTCAAATATTTTGTAGGAAAATGAAGTTTCTAAACAATGTGACAGACTACACTTTAGATGTCTGCAAGAAAAGAATGAGAACCTATGTATCCTTAAACTATGCATTCTAAATTCAGCAAGGAATTTAACATACTAGAGAAAATAAAGTTAAACTTGTACTTCTCTCAGAACCCAGACACTCTCTGTGACTCCTAAAGGCCACATTCTAACACTGGGATGGGCAAGAACACCTGCTTATATATTTGTTAATGTCAGCCCAAACTCTGCATGCACTTCTCTGAAAATCCTACAACTTCCTGCTGTAAAGAAAATAAGACTTAATTCTGTGTCTCAGTGGACTAGGAGGAGGATGAGACATGAGAGGTAGATGCTGTTCTTCTAGAGAGGGATTCATATAACTATATAAGAAATAGAATAGAAAAGAGAAATAAGAAATGTGAAACTCCCTTCTTAATATTTTCATGTAAATATCATCATTTGAAATACCACTGCAATCTGTCCTTGATTGTTTTAAATTCAGTTTTCAGTAGGGCACGGAGCCCCAAGTAAAGCAGTGCTGCCCACTTATATCTGCCCAGTCAACTGTTCACATAGTTTAAATGTTACTTCATTCCCTTAACCACATTCTTTCCACACAGTTTTAGGTCTCTGTGATATTAACACTGCAGTTGTGTGGGACTTGAGGCTCTGTTTATCAGCAGAGAATATGCTGTGGGAAATCCATAACTACTTCCTGAATAATTTTTAGAAGTGGAATATTTGGTGGATTTCAAGCTGTATTCAGAATATACCGAATCCATATTAAACAGCTGAGAATCAATTTATTCCAAAAATCACCATCTGAAATTGTTTTCATAAACATGAATACTTTGTTGTCCTCAATGCAGCCAATTCTCTCCACTAACAGAGAAATAAGACTTGCAAACAACTTTTTTCCTCAATTTATGCTTTTTTGTGTGCTTTCCAATAGACTGGATAGCAGAACATCAGCATGTGAAATGCTATAAATCCATGGAATAGCTGCATTTTTAACCATGGACTTTAATTCCAGGGTGAATTTATGTGGTCCTTGGCTAAATATATCCTCCTAAGTAAATTACTCATGCATCTGCCTGTAGGAAAGCTTTCTGCAGATAAAGAATCTGTTCCCAACTGCTACATCTGACAGCACAAACGGCACAAGGTCCCATTCTTTTCTCAGTGGCAAAAAGCCCCCCACACTGAATAAGTTGGAATGCACAGGTGCCTCATCCCTCTGCACAGACTGCTCAGGAGACAGGTTAATTCTGCCTGCTTCCTGCTCCTTCCAGTAGAATAAATATCTCCATGTATCAATCTACTACATGTTTGTCTCCAGACCCTGTAAACAGAGGGATTTCTAAGCTCTTGTGAAGCACATTCCCACATTCATTTCCACTTATCCATGCAGAAGACAGTACAAACACATGCCTACCCCTGTGCCTTTAGCAGGATGGGTAACTCAGACACTCTCATTATCCTTTTTTTCCCCCTCTCTCTTCTACGTTTTCTACTTCTTACCATTGGAGTTGTCCTGGTCCAAAGGATTATCTGGTTCCATTACTTCAAATAAAAGCATCCAGCATGCAGTTCTCCATGCAGCAGAGGCATAAAAACACAGCAGTTGCCTAAGCTGATTCACCTGATTTATGAATTAGTGCAGCATCCATAAGAGGCTGTGTTTCTTCTTTTGTATTACATCTGGCTCCTTTTCCAACTCGATGGCTGGGTATTACAGCATGCAGGCCTTTTTCCAGCATCCTCTTAATGCATTATATTTAAAGTAGCAGCAACCTTTTTCTCCCATCCCCCAGACTAAGTTACAGCAGTAACTAGGCTGAGCTGGCAGCGAGCGCAGCTCATTCAGAACAGGACCTGCAAGCGTTCTCCGAGCCGTGGTGCTGCATAAAGAGGATGACTGATACAATAAAAAGTAAGTGGGCTTTGACACAGCACGGGATGCACTGCACAAATCCCACCAAAGCCAGGCAGAGGTCCTGAGGGTTTGGGGAATGCCTCGCCGAAGCCACCGGTCTGCACCCCCTCACGCACAAACACAAATTATGTCCTGTTCCCTCCTCCTCCCCCCCGCCCCCCGCTCCAATCTTTTATAACCCTGGATCTCCTCCAGCAATAGTCTGCTCCTTCACTCAGTTTATAATAAACTCTGCCATTCCCCGTGTCCCTGGGGCTGGCACGGAGAGGAAGGAGGCTGTTTGCAGAATGAATAGCCCAGCCCGTGCCTGACTGGGAGGCAGCTCCGGGACTCTGCGCCGGGCGCTCGGAACTCGCTGCAGCAGCAGCCTTTGGCTGGGGACCTTGTCCTGCATTTCCCTGCTCTGCCAAGCCAGGGCTCTGCTAGGCTGGCCTTGGAAAGCTCCTGCAAAGGAGCTGAAGGACGAGTCCCAGCTTGGCTGGACTCGGATGGTAAATGACACCAGAGCCTCTCCACAGAGCCAGTATCAGCTGACAGCCAGATCGCAGCACTGCAAGTCAGGTCACCTTCACTCTGCTCCTTGGGTCTGCCACTGCCTCCTTGAGACCTCTCGTAATTCACAATTGCTGCCTGTGCCTCAATCTTCAGTGATAGTGACATTGAAATACATCTTATCTCACAGGAAAGGACCTGAAACCTCCCAGCTTTTCATGCTTTGAACTTCTTGGATAAATGATACAGTACAAGGGCTGAGGAAGAAGACTCCACCACCTGGCTGAGGAATAAAAATTTCTTTTCTTCTGAAGACATGTCCACAAAATAACAGAAAAACATATCAAAGTGCAACTCTAAACCAAGTTGTGCCTCTGAAAGGTAAATTCATATTGCTATTACAACAATCCTGAAATAATTCTTCAAATCTAGCTTTCAGGATCAATTTTACCTTGAACCCACAATTGAAACTCTTTCCTCCACACTCCAGCTAAGGCATTAAAACATACCTTGCCTCAAAAGAACGCTTTTCACAGAATCAAAGGCAAGAACGGCTCTAAACACCAGGGCAGCCTGAGTGCATTTTGGGGTTGCCGTGGCTGGTGCCAAAGCACTGAGGCAGGCAGGGGTTGCTATTTCGGGCCCCGGGTAACGCTCCTGCCTCAGCAGCTCCCCCTTTTCGGAGCCAGGGAAGCGGCTCTGGAGCTCCCCGCAGCCGCCGGGGGCTCCGGGCTGTGGGCGGACAAATGAATGGCTGGCTGAAGGCAGCAAAACACGGAGCTCTGCCTGGAGGAATTAACAACAGCCTGACAGGACTCTGCGGTAATTGTGCCTTGCAAACCCATTTTAACACTGCTCCTGAGGGCTAGGCCATATTAATAGAAGAAAGACTCATTTCCATCTATTTGTTTTAAGTGTTGCACAGTCTATAGCCCCTGCTAAATACTGTTCTGAGATCTTTGCCCCGGGGGAAATTACAGTGCTGCAAAGCCTCTATTCTCCCCCCTCGCACCCTACGCTCCCGATGTTCTTTACAACTTCAATACTTCTCCCACTCGCTGACAAAACAAAAAAACCTCCCTCTTTCCACCTTCCCCACAAAAACACCTACTCGGTGACTGCAGGCACATGGCACAGTCTGTCAGCAGTGCTCCACCTGCTCGGGGTCATGTCCACGGGCCAGGATCAGTGGCTGATGGAAAAACGTGTCTTAACTTCTGCCTGAGACATCGCATCCCTCCAGGCTGTCAAAAATGGGCATGGAAGGGATTTGGAGACGCTTTGGGGGTGAGGAGGCCTGAGCAGGTATCATGTGCCTGTTCTGTACCCCTGGGTATGGGGATATACAAACAGGCTGTGACTCACTGACTCCTCGATCACAAGGGACTAAAAATGCCTGGAGAATCAGGGCTGTCGACGTAAAGGAACCCATAGCTCTGCAAGGAACATCTGAGTCAAGACAAATTATATACAGAGAAACAATTTGTATTCTGCCATGAAACAGATGCTGCATATACATAACAGAGACAATTTAGAGCCAGAAAAGAATAAACACCTGTGAAATCTTTCCTTGTGGAGAGTCAGAAATAATGTGGGAGTGCTACAGAATAGCTCAGATCAAGAAATCAAGATAGGAAAGTGAAAAGCAATAGTTATTTAGACCTCAAAGACTTTTTGAGACAACCAATTTGATTTTAATGACATCCAAATGATTTGCTAATCTCTAGTTACAGACCTAGTAAAAATTAATTCTTAATGTGTAAGTCAGAATGATGTCAATATTTTGGCTAAGACTCTTCACAATTCCTAACAATTGAGCAATTGTCAAACCTTTGTTTGAGCTCAGCTCATGCAGTGAGGCAAAGGAGCTCATGCCATGATTGTGAAAAACAAGGGACAGTTGGAAGACCAGGGCTTTGATCACTGGGGATTTTAATTGCTCAGGCACTGAAAGGAAAACTGCAGAAGTGAAGAGGGAAATGATTTTCAGGCAAATGGCTGGATGGTCAGAGGCTGTGCTAGACCAAATCCTAGGAAATGAGCCAAGCACACTGAACTAATGAGCGTGGAAAGAGAAGTCCAGCAAGCATGTTCTCTGCAATACCCATGAGGTTAAGTGGAATACAAAATGAAGAGGTTTGGAAAGCTGATTCTTCAAGGAAGGAATATAGAAATTGTTGGATGGCAATGGAAATTGAATGTCTTCTGTTACTTCTGATCTCTGCATTCCCCTCACTAGCTGGTGTGGAGACAGAAAAAGAACTTCTATCTAATTGCCTAATGGCTGCATGATGTTTGCTTCACATCTTTTATGTCCCAGGCTCCAGTCATGCTCAATATGTCAGACTTTATGCTGGAGGAATTGGGAGCTGCTACTTCCTAACTCCCATGTCTTTCCCTAACAGATGGAATCATCACTCACATTGGCATTTATTTTACACCATAACATGAAATTGCAAACAAGAAAGATGACCCTTGCTTCTGGTTTGCTGTAAAGCTTGGGGCAAATCACCTCATCTCTCTTTTATCAGCCACACTGATCAGCACTGAATCTTTATCATGAAGTAGTTGCTGATTTCCAGATTAAGCAATACAGTCTAAGTTTGGAGTGTACACGTGGTGATATAACTGGTCTTGGATTTATTTCAGGGGAAAGGGTTTCCTTTGTAGGTCTGTTTGGACCAGGTTTCCCCACTTCATGTATAGTAGCAATAGAACACCGCCAGCAGAGTCTATAAAAAGCCTGTTTCCTGTTCTACCAGGTGCCTAAAGATCTATAGGAAAAAATTAAGTAGAAATATTGTATAAACAAGTGCAGTCAAGAGACACTGTAAGAACAACACTCCATTCTTCAAAATCATATCCCATTCATCCAGAAGATAACCCAGCATCCTCAATAGTATCCCACTGTAGGAGAAACCCAAGTTGGACTTGCTGATCTTAAAAGGCCTTTTCCCCCCTCAGCGACTCCAGGATTCAGTGACTCAACAAGGAGACATCAGACCCCTTGGGGCAGGCCCTCAGCAGGAAGGAGTCAGGGCAGCTCCAGCTGCTTTCCCTGGGAGCAGGGCGGGCTCTGCTCCTCGGCAGCGGCTGGTGGCGGCTCTTGGGAGTGGAGCAAAGGCCCAGCAGGATGCCCCAGCTGCTGCCACCACCCAGCCCTTCCCAAAACGCAAATTCCCTTGTAGGAGGGAGCAATCAATGCCTGCGGGTTGAAAAGCCAGCGAGGCACAGACCTGCTTAACAAAACCCTTTGCCAAGGTTACCGGGGGTGTTGTCAAAGCCTCCTCTTTTGTGAGGGCTGAATAACAATTCATACCCAGTAACCAGCTTCAGTTTCTTTGGCTTTACCTGGCACATTTTCAAAGTCACTGCTCATGGCTGGGGCTGTTTGCATTGAGATGCAGCTTATCTTGCCCTGGACAGCAAGTGCAGGGATCATCAGACTCCAAAAGTTCATGTCAAAGCCCTTTTGTGCTGCTTTGCTGCTTGAGCTGAACTACAGCTCTTAGAAACGTGCTTGAATATGTCACAGGCACAAATGGAAACGACGCAGCCTTGGTTACTTCATACTGGGGGGAAGAATCCCCCAAGAGATTCTTCCCAGTTTAACCATTTCATTTAGAGGGGTCAAATATTACTGGGATCTTCAGGAGGCCCCAGCTGCAGAGCTGCCCCAGCTATGAAGATTCTATCTGTGTAAATACTCCTGCTATTAAGTCAGCAGGCTTTTATCTTAATTTTCAGAAGAAGGTGATGCTCTAATCACACATTTGAGGTGGCAACTTTTCATCCAGAACTCAGCAAAGCTCTACCACAGAGAAAAAGCATGTGCAAAAAAAAAAGGTGTAATGATTAAATGGAGTGTGAAAAGCTGCAAGATCAGTACTGGAGAAAGAGCCAATGTGAAAGACATTCCCCAGGATATCAGTGCAAGGACTGGTCCTGTCACACCTTCCCTCAGTGCTCTCTGTGCTGTGAACCATTAGGAGTTTGGTCTATCAGAATGTTCTCTGGTGGAAGAGCAGTTCTGTGTATGGTACATGCCCCAAACACAGCCCTGAACTCCCTTTGCTTTCAGAAGCCATTTGCTGAACAGACTGAGCATTTTATCTCTATTTAAATCTCTGCCACAAACTACTAAATCTTGTAATCATTAATAAACAAAATTCTAAAGAAAAGAAAACAACAAAATGCTTCAGAGTTACAGGGTCCATAGTAATTATAGAAAAATACAACTACTACGAAAGGAGCACACATTAAATATTCTACTCTGAAAAATGACAACAATCAAGTGAAGTCAGTATTTTAAAGACACCAAAAATTGATAATAATATCAGGACATTCTTTCAGGGTCACTAGGATATAACATCATCTCCTGCTACTGTAAACTTCAGACTGAGGAAAGTGTCTTTGGGCTTCTTTAGTAAAATCCTATTGGCAATTTAATGGAGGAAAATAAAACTAAACTGACTCCTGGGCAGAAATAACAAAAGGTCTGCAACACCCAGAGTTCTGTGCCCAATTTACCAAGCTGTCTGCTGAGATTCGATCCCAGCTGACTCTACAGATTCCTCACTGTGTTCCTGCAGTTGTCTCCTAGAAACAGGAACAAGAAGCATTTGCTGTTTTCTCAGCTCTTTTGAAAAACTGCAAAGCTCTGCTCACGTTCCAGATGCCCAGGGATCAGTGTGTGTTGCCCCAGTGGATGGACAGCTTGGAGAGTGCATTTCTCTCTGCTGCCATGTCACGGAAATGAGATACAACAGCAACAGGTGTAACCTCGATCTATCATTAATAAAAACTCCCATGAAAGTACCCATAGAAAGTGCAATTCAGAGAGATACTCGTATAAACATTTGGATACTAACATGGGGTCAGTATCTTACAGGTGTAGTCTACATTGAAATTTACTCATTCTTCCTTCTTGCACCGAGCTAAATTCATAGTGAATGGAGTTCTGAAGGGATCTTACTGCACAGCAACATAGGAGAAATCACATGCAGACTCTTGAAACATGGACAGAAATTCCACCTGATGTTTCTCTGAAGGTCTAGGCTAAAAGAAATATAATCCAAATAAATTACTAAACCCCCAACAGTGTCTGCTGGAAAAGTAGCCCTGGTGAAGCATTTCTAAATCTTTTTGTATACCAAATATCATCTTTTCTCCCATCTTCCAGGTATGACCAGTGTCAGACTCAGTGTAAATGAGGGAAAAAATGAGGGACATCCAGATCCTCTGAAAGGTTCACGTCCACAGAGCAGTAGATTATTCCCATACGTCCACAGTCACAGTATAGATATGCTGGACTCCTTTCCATTTGCAAGTTCTCTCCAGAAATACATGGAATTTGGACAGAAGAAAACCTTCCAGATAGTGTTTATGCACGTGAACAAAGTTGCTGCATTAAAACACAGTGTGAGCCCTCAAAGGCTGTCAGTTTGTCTGCTCTGAGCCTGCTCCTTTTCCCTCATTTATTGTTTCCTGTCTTTCCTTCCTTCTCTCCCTTTCAGTTTAGAGATTCAGCCAATTGTTGTCCTTCCAGATCAAGCAGCCTCTTCATTTCACTGGCTTTTTGAGGCTAAATTACTCTATATGGGCTCCTGCCTTATGTAAAAGTGCCATAGCAAAATGCAAAGATTTTGAGCTTTTGTTTGTTGCTGTCACTTGGAAAGTGAAACCCAAGATAAATGATGGCTTATTCTTTTTTTAGGGTTTCTAATCTGTTTCTGGTTAAAAAAAAAGCTTATAAGGTCTCTTTTTGGGATATTACTGTCAGTCTTCCTTTTTGTTGTCCAGTAACTTCTGGTTTCACATTCACTTTTTCAATATTCTCCCTTGCTTTAGGCAGAATAAAAGTATGAGAACAGAGTTTCTGTTCTTACTCAATTAGCTCTGCCTGAGCCAAGCCCTGAGAAACAGATCGAAATACCTGACAGAGAAACCAGTTTTAACCCAGTTTCCATAGAATTGTTGAGATATTGGTGTGGGTGTGAAGTACTTCCAGCAAATCTCATTTTGGACTTGGCTAGAAAATCTGAAACTTCACTGAAATCAACAGGAAGAGGAAACATAAGGTGAAAAGACAGAAAATAAATGCTCATCTTGGTATCCTTGGGAGGTTCAGACCTGCTATTCATTATGCTGATGAACAAAAAATCCTGACTAATCAATCATCTACCCTGCACTTCCTTTCCTGACTCCTACAATACTTCTCCAATTAGTCCATGTGAGGCTTATCCTTTCTCTTTCCTACAGACTATTTGGGGAATCCAGAACGGTTTTTCAGGAATCCCATCCTCTTGATTCATCCATTCACCACAGATTAGCCCTCAGGTGAGGGATGCTTCTCCCATTTACCCTGAAATACTTCTTAGCTCAGCACAGATCAAGGTCAAATCGAATTAACATTTACTTACAGCATTTTAGGCAATACAGCTACAAAGACAAGAAATTAAAGAAAAACATTTTAATCTTCTTAAACCCAAATTAAACACACAAGTTCCTCTCTCTGTGTATGCAGGTGATTGATACAGTTGGACTTCCACATTCAGGCATTCTGTCTCTGCTTATTTTACCCACTCACTCCAGACCCCCTTTCCTTGTGGAGCATGCTGGGTTTTATAACTGATCTTCCTCTATATCTCATCTCCTCTAGAAACTCCAGCAAGGTGTGTACAGCTTCTTCCTCTTCTCATTAACTTTTTCATTTTCTGTATCAAGTCTGACCTGCTGCAGTGTGTAACTGCTTTAGACTCAGCTGCTGATGCTGTTGGCTATTCAGACATTTGTGTCCACCTCTCCCTGGCCAATATTAGCATCTCCAGACTCTCCAATCTTCCAGCTTTGTTCTAACTGAAATTATTAGAATGGTTGGAGGAATTAAAAGTATTATTTTTCCCCCTCCTTTTTAGCAGCCTACTTTTATCTGATTTAGCTGTGTCCTCGTTTGCCTTCTTATTCTGACAAGAAGATACAACAAATTTCTATAATCAGTTCCCATCACTTGATAGAATAATTTTAGTGTCAGATGAAACTGGCTTTGCCTGATGCTCAGAAATGCTTTTCAGGCTGCACAGACTATGAGATCCCCTCTTGGGCTTCTCTTCTGCTGCAGGTTTTTATCAGCAGCACAAAATCCTCCCCGTGTCCAATTCTGCAGCCACAAGGGGCATGTCAGTAAAACACATCTGTCCCAGCATCCTATAAAGAGCTCCTCAGACACTGAAGCCAGGGCTTCAAAGCTCTTTCAGCTCCCATATCATGCACCAATTTAATTTCCCTTTCTTCATCAATTCTTCATTCTCTCGTGATGTCTTGGCAACATTTTGTTCCCCTTCAACATTCATCATTAGCTTCTTTCTTTCTTTTACTTCCTTTTATATTCCTTTCCCTCCCATCTGCTAATTTAAAAGGAAATTGCCTGGTATTCAGCATTATCAGCCAATCTGTTTACTGTGCTCTTGTTCCAGTGAAGACCATTTCTCACACACTGAGCTGCTCTGCTTCACCCCCTACCCACTCTTATTATCCTCAAAGCCTGTATTTTCTTCCATATGCCACCTGGAGAGCCAAGTACCCCTCCAGAGGTATACAGCTCCCCAAAATTCAGTCTCTCTTTTAGAATTAGAATGAGGAAACAAAGATCCATGGGGAAGAAGTGAGTTTCCCAGACACAGGCCTTGCCTCCCTGCCAGGCAGCCCCAGCACAGTGGGCACATTGGCACCCTGGCGCTGTTCTGGAGGAGCAGCATTCCCACCCACACATCCCACAGCAGCCAGGGGAGGCCACCTCCATGGGGATCAAGCTTCTCCTTGAGAAACAGCTTCTCACAGTCCCAAATCCTTCCCTCCCACCACATCAGCCCAGCTGTTCCCAGCAGTCCCTCCTGGAAGCACCTAAATCATTTCTGTTCCACATCGCTGGTTTTGCTGATCCTGCCTTGCTCAATATTGCACAGTTCATGATTTCATTACTGACAATAACTCTGAATTTGACCTCATGCTCCAAGCCTTTAAGATAAAAGATGAATACAAAGTCTCCTTTGATCCCTATCACAGTGGCTAATGTTGAGAGTAAAATGTTGAAACAGTCCTTGATAGCACCGACATGAGAGTTTTGCTTACCCAGGGCCAGCAAGTGTAATGGCTGCCGAAAGCCAGTGGGAAATAACTCACAGCAAAGGCTTCATTAAATCCCCAGATGCCACAGTTCTCCTCTCAGGGTCTACTGAAATACTTTAGAGAGACCCCTTCAAAGGAGGTTGACATTGTGAGTGATGGTCCTATTGAATTATTTAAAATATCAATATAAACAAAAACATGCATCTGTTTCTATAGAGATGAGATCAGCTGACAAAAATGATCTGTCAGATGTGAATTTACAAAGTGATCAGATCTTTTCAAATTCATCATTAACTTGGCTTTAAACAGAGGAGTTTGGAGTGCATGAGAGAGCTGAGATTCTACCTTATCACATACTACAGTCTGTATTTCAGGTAGATGGTATGAAATATCTGGGTTGATCTGAACAGAGATTTGACATCTTCTCTCTGCCCTTAAGCTGGCCCATGCTGAGTGATGTATTCCAGCACATCTGTAATTTTAAGCAGGTAAGCAAACAAACTTCAAAGCTGAAGCATTTTACTTAACTGGTACTTTGACAAAAGCAAGTCTTGACAAAGTCAGCAAAAGCCACACAACCTCAAAATAGCTAAGATTGACTTCTCTGGGGGTAATTAGGAAAAAATATTAATATATATATTTAACTCTCAAAATTACAAACAAACCCTCAAAACTGTCTAATTTTTGTACAATTTTGTTACCAATTATACAAATCTTTATGTGCTGAAATGAGTGGATTCTTGTGTAACGGAAAAGTAGATCAGAATAATTTTACTGAATATTGGAGCATGACTCCTTACCAACTGCAGAAGGTATCATGCTGCTGTATTGTATGTTGCTTAGCAATATAATGTGAGAAGCAGCACCACAGTCCTTGACAGCACCATTGTCCATTGAAATGCTTGTGAAATATTACCTGGGTTATATAAAGGTAGCACACAGTCACAGAAAATAGCCTGAAGTTTCCAAAAGCACAAAGAAGGCTGGAAAGAAAAGGCATTGCTATTCCAATGGCAAAAAGGTCTCCCTGGATGATCTTTCACTATCTGAATCCAGGCAGCATAAATTAAACATGGAGAAATCATACCTGTGAGGTGTCCCTGCAGCTGTGCTTCCCAAAGACAGGCTGTAGAGCAACTCTTCCCTCCCAGTGGAGCAGCTGAGGCCAGGGATGTGCCAGTGCCTCTGCATTGCTGCCTCAGAGCGTCCTTGTCCTGTGCCCTCACTCAGGCTGAGCAGAATTTGGGCAAAAGGAGAAGCAGCAAGCCAAGATGGATTTGTTCTACAAACAGATGATATGATAGGACCTTATCAGTTAGATAAATGTGAATATTCACCTCTGGAGGCCTCCCTGCACCCCAGGGTCCCAGGCACACCTCCCAGACTCCCGTGTTTGCCTTCACTCCAGGCCCTTTAGCTGGCTTTGTGTCACTGTGAAATGCCACAGGGTTGAGCTGGAGTGGCAGTGCCATGAATAACTCCAGGGGGAATGGATTGCCCTGAACTGCTGCAGCAGGAGGTCACAAACCCAAACCCACACACAGGACTGAACCTGAACTCAGGGCCTTGCAGCTCACAACACAATCCCTGGATTCACCAAGTTCCCTCAGCTGAGCAAGCATCAGGCTCATATTCTTACTTGGTCATACGGAACAAACCTCACATTATGATGGTTCATAAAGACACAGGAGCATATCTGCATCTTAGTAAAAAAATATTGAATGGACATGACAGATCCTAGGGGCCTTTCCAAGGAACAATTCAATATTCCCTTTTATAGTATTTGGCACACCACAGAGTTTATTCAGCTTGAATTAACTAATGGATTTGAGCATTCTCTTTAACAAAGAGAAAAGATGTTGAGTTGCACTGACTGCAGAGTAACAGAATGCTTCAGACAAATCTCACCAACTGATTTACCACAGAATCTGTGCTGGCTTTTCTTTAAAATATGCCTCATATTTTAAAACGAGAGTTTCTAAAACGTGTTTAGAGCATTTATTTTTTGTTTTTAGATGCATCACAAATAAACACAGGAAGTTATTTGCCTTTATTTAAAAAGTGTGAATGGACGAAGTAAAAGATGCTGTGCTGTTGAACGAAACCAAAGAAGAGAAGCAAAGGTTTCAGGTGGGCCATACCCTTCCCACAAAGGCCACTGCATGAACACCTGGGGCACGGCTCTAAAGGAGGATCCAGCTCCTTCCCACACAGCAGAACCTCATACTAACACAAGAGAAGCAATAGTGAGGCTTAACCTGTAATAAACCTCACTCATTTTCACCAAGAGAAATATGATTTTGATGTCAAGGATCAAGATGACACTCAAGGAGTATCATTTGCATTAGATATGTAAGATTATTCTCCTAAATCAACGTGAAGTGAGTAGTTTAAGCAGGAAGGGCACATAAGCTGAAAGTAATTATGTTTGTCTCCACAGGAAAACAGAAGTGTTTGTTACAGAGACCTTCCTGATCTCACAGCTACTCCTTGTAGCAAACAGCAGCCTACTCACGCTGTTAAGGACACAAGTCCCCCTTCATGATGCAGGAATTCCACAGAGGAACTGGAGAAAGGCCCTTAGAAAGAGCTGCTTCCCATGTGTGTCCAAGCAGGCAGCATTTTCTGCCTGGAAAAGAACACAGGAGAACTTACACAGGTCCAACTAAGCACTGGGTGGTGTTCCCAAAACTTTGATAATGTGGATAGGGACTGCAGAACAATGTATGGGTCATCAGAAAATATTCTCTTTTTAAGACAGCCTTCCTTTGGCCTTTGAATCATTTCATACTTCTTTGAATTCCTTAATTTGGTTCCTTTAACTTAGATTTTTTTAAACTTCTGCCACATATTCCTGGTATTTCAGCCTTGATTTCCTTTCACCCAATCTGAAATGAAGATCTATTCTATTCTATTCTCTAATGGATTTTCTGGTTAAACATAAGTGAATGTATCATTCAGCTAGAAGGTTTTTCAGAAGAGTGCAGCCTTACAATAGATTCAAAGCCGTTAGCTTTTACTAATACCGGCCCCTTTTTGGATCTGGTAGAGACAGACTTCTGCCTTTATTCCTTATTTTCATCTTGAGGAGAGGTTTTCCAAATTCACTTAAACTCAAGTTGCTCTAGGTTTTTTACTTTAATTTGCAGCTAAGAACCAGCAAAGGTGGCTGGCATGATACAACCATGTTCTGTCTCGCTCTCTGCACAAATAATTTTAGCAGGAGAATAAATAACAGCCCTGTTTTCATAGTCAATTGCTCAGAATAACTTTCAAAGTCTGCCCTTAAGTTTCTGACCTTCCTGAGCACGCTGGAAGCACCCAGAAGTGGGGAACAGTTTCAGTTGAAGGGTGAAGAGCAAACCCATTCCTGGCTTCCTCACAGCTGAGCCTTTCAGTATCAATCAGCATCATTTACTCGGCCTGTCAATTCAAGGCCACAAACCCCTCTGATGTTCACCCCCGTGTCTCCCTCTGACTGGGCTAAGCCTTGGGACTGATTCCCTCTGGCCAGAGGGTGGAAAACACCCCTGACCAACAGCTGGGGGCTGCACCTGCCTGCAGGGTGGAATTCGGCAGTGCCCGCGCTGGGTGAGGCTCCTCAGCCCCGCACACCAACGCTCCCCCCACGAGCTCTTTCCTGTGTCCCCTAAAAGTGGCTGCAGAGCAAACCTGGGGTGACAGAAGGGCGCCCACGCGTGCTCCAAAGGCTCCTCAGCTGCACAGCAGAAAGAGCCATCACCTTTAGTGCAGAACAAGAACATCAGTGACAACAGCCCACCTAAATACCGGCCACGGACACACAGGGAAAGGGCTCTTCCTAAAAGACCCCAGAGCTGAAGTACAGCAATGATGGGAACAACTCTGCCGGCCTCAGCCTGGGATTTAGGGCGATGGAAATGGGTGCGTTGAGCCCCTTTAACTGGGATCATCTGAAGAAATCAGTTTGGGCACCAGCGCTGGTCGCGCGTTTTGGTGCCGCCTTTGTTCCGCCCATAGCAAAGTCTGAAACTCCCTCTTGTGGGGGATTGGGGAAGATCCCTTCTGGAACAGAAACCCCACAGCGAGAAATGAACCGCATTTAAATCTTCATTTCCCCCGTACTCTGTCCCCTGACCCTTCCGAAACGGGTTGATTTCAATAGCAGACAAGACAGAGCCTTGAGCAACCTGATCTGACCTCAGAGCTGACCCTGGCTGAACAGGAGGCAGGAAAAAGAAGCACGGGAGAAAATTAGGAACTTCCTGTTACTCTATTTCATTAGTTTCAAACACAGCTAACATCATGCACAGAGGACTTTAGGCAAATTATTTCAGAAAACATGGAAATGTACTTCACTGTCCCAATTCCCAAGAGGAAGAGAGGATAAGGATGAAACAAAACAAACAAACATACAGGATTGGGTTGAAGTACCTTTAGAGTCTCTTCTGTTTGTACCCCAAAGAAGCACAAACTGCAGCCCCAGGACCTGCTAAATTACCACTTTGATTCACAACAGCCTAATTCTAAAATACTAACGTAGTTCTGAGCATCAATATTTACAAACCAGATAAACAATACATCTCCATAATGTTTTACATCCACAAGTCTCAAAGCACTTTGCAAACTCAGAGGAGCACCACAGATCCTCGGAGGTTACAACTGTTTGCTGAGAGTTATGAGCTCAGGCAAGTGCCTGGATCTTGGGCTTTGTTGTGGAGCTCAAATCATCCCATGAAAATTCAGTTCAGTCACTTTGGGCTCAACATAATGAACATTTTATGAGATGGCAGAGATGGACTCAGAAGATACAAAGGCAAAATAGAATTTACCACTCAGGAAATGTTCCCATTCAAAGCCTGTACATAAGAATAAGCTCAAGAAAAAAAGAAAAGAAAAGAAAAGGAGTATTTGAGTCATTTCTTACAACGAAGCTTTATAACATCATGAACAAGGTATCAAGGCCATGGCAGCCCAAATGCTATCCCAGTACAGCTGCACCCCTTTGTTGCTTATATTTTTAACTGAAGTCAACTGCTTGTCCTTGAATTTATTTTTAACAAGCAGCAGTCATTTCAGCTGAGGGTACAGGGCACTGTGAGCACACACTTACATATTCAGCGTGAGTGACTGAAGCAAGAAGACATCCAGATCCTTCCAGATTGTATCCCATTCATAAATTAAATGCAGACCTCATCCTCTGAAGTTATGTAATACAAATTGGGATGGTAATTATGCTGAGTGTTTCCTCTGGCAGAGCTAGGTTCTGCAGCTTCCTCACCTTGCTTTACTCTGCAGTTTCTGGATTGTGCCCTGACCTTCCATTCCACTGCACACCCACTGACAAACCTTCCCCAGCAACTGAGTCACCAAGTCCTGCTCCAGTGCAAATATTCTGCACTTCCATTCTTATATCCTGTTCCTAAAGCTGACTGTCCTTTCAACCATGTCAGGAATTGTGTTATGCCTGCCTTGGGTTCCTTCATTGATGCATCTCCTCACTCCCCAAAGGAACTGTGGATTTGTCCTGCTGTTCAGGGGTTTCTCCCTTCTACTTCCAACATCCAACAGAAGATCACTGCCTCTTCTTGGTTTGTAAAATAATTGGAATACTGATTTTCACATGATTATTTGAATTCCTTAAATTTCTTCAATGGGATTTCTCTCCATGTTTTCCATAATGTAAAGACTGGGAAGTTTCCCCTTACACAGTTCTGATAATCCCAAACACTTATGGGTATTTATACAGGCTGCAGATGTCCCCTCTTCTTCAAACTCTAATTCTTGTAAGAGCACACTTAAATTACTAGAACTCTAAGACAGGTTTAAACTATGTACTGACATAGATCTTACTTCTATTCTTTTCTAATTGCCAGCAAGAAAATAATTTCTCATTATCAAAAAGTGATGCCTGCACCCAAGAGCAACAGAAATGGGAAGAAATCTCCATCAGGACAAATTATATTTAAAATCAACATGGAAACGCAGAGATAGGGTGTGTTATGCACAGAGCAAGTTCTTTGCTCAGCAGAGCCAAAATCTTTTTTTACTGCAGAGGTTGTTACACTATAATAGAGAACATTTGGCTTGAAGCTGATTGAAAAGGTGGGTTTACAGTTTGGTATTAAAGGACAATCAGTGACTGGAGAACACAATGAGCAAGACAACGCCTGATATGAAATGCTACTTGTCAAGCTTGACATTTTATGTCTCTATTTATATCAGTCTCAAGGAGATGGAGTTTGCTGGCAGTAAATCTCAGCCATTAAAGCAGGATAGAACCTGCTGGAAAACTTTGTGGCTCAGTTTAATTGGGCTATATTTATCATTAGCATTATAGTCTTTAACATCTAACCTACTGACATTATTTTTCTCCTTCAAGCTTTTGCAACTCCTCTAGTGCCACAAAGTCTTATAAAGCTTTTTTTGTTGTTGTAATTTAAGGGGGAGAGGGAGGAAATGAAACATTCAGTCATGCCCCATAGCTACCTAGGCCTAGGTAGAATTTTTAATCTGTGCATAACAGTAATAGTTTCTCATTTTTATGTTCCCCTGAAATCACAGTAGAAGCAAATGCTAAGCCTAATGTCCCCACCAGCAGTGAGGCTCATTAGGTTCAAGTTGCACCATTTCACTAGGAAAAATAATACATTTCTCTATGATATATGAAAGCCAAAACTCAGCCAAGTGCTCAGGTCTCTCCCCAGTTGTGTTACAGCTCAAAAAAATTGCAAAGGGACATTTAAAACACATTTCAAAACAATTTGTCTGAGTGTACATCTTGTTTACAAGAACAAACTACTGAAGCCGAGCAATAAAACTTGGAGAAAAGCATTTTATAGTGGAAACACTGGCACGACTTTAATTACTTCAGTGTAACTGGCATCTCTGTGGACAGACTGTTCAGGCACTTCCATTGTATTTTAAACCTACATGAAAAAGTCAAAGGACAAATCCATACAGCAAGAAATAGAAACATTAATCTCTTCCAAATGCAAGATGACTTCAGCTGAGAAAGTTTGCAAGCCATTAAGACACAGTCCTGTGGATGAAAGGAGAGGCAAGCAGTGGGATTTCTCCCATTGTCCGTGTTGATTCCAGTCTAACCAGAGTCACAGGGAGCCCTACAACAACTTAATAAAGAACGAGACCTCGAGTCTATCACAAATTGAGCAAAAATAGTAATTTAGGAAATCGATTGCAGGCTTTGAAGGAAATGCATCTTCAGCTGCTGTGTGAGGAGAGACATTCACACCACTGCCCACTCCCTGGAGACAGCAGCAAAACACAACACAAACAGGTGGAGCATCAGTGAGGACCAAACAATCAGCAAATTAATGGACTTGTGTGGGGAGCGCGGAGCACTGAGAGGGTCAAACACCACAGGCACCATACTGTTAATTACAGCAGCATTCCTGCCGGTAGAAGCACATTAGAGTGAAAATGCAGCACGGTGTAATAACAGACTGAATTCAGCAGCACTTTGCAGACTGAATGCACTCTGTGAGCTCCAGTGGAACAGCTCCATCGACCGCTGGGGCGCAGTGCAGCAGCTGCTGAGAGGAGGAAAACCTCCCAGGCCAGGCAGGGAGGCGAGGCAGAGGCGAGGCAGAGGCGAGGCAGAGGCGAGGCAGAGGCGAGGCAGAGGCGAGGCAGAGGCGAGGCAGGGCTCCCGGGGGCTCTGCTGCCCCTCTCAGCCACACCCATGTCCTGGGTCTCACATCAGCTCACGGGCTGAGCCTCGCTCACAGCAGCACCGTGGGCACACCTGACACACGGCAGGAATTCACTGGGCCCAGGGCAGCTCCTCAGGAGCAGAGAGCCCAGCCAAGGCAAAGGCCAAGGAGGGGTCACGGAGCCTCAGGGAGCCTCAGGGAGCAGACCATGGCAGGGATTGGTTTATGCTGCCATTTGGAATGTTTTAACCATACCTCTGGACTGGCTGCCAGTAAACTCTTTCCATTATTGAAATTACAGCACGATTCCCTTTGGGCTTGTGGTATTCCTTAGAGATTTCTTCCTAAAACCACACCCTGGTCAATGGCTGGAAACTGATTTGAGTTAAATGCAAGGAAAAAGACTTTATACAAAAACCCACACACTTTTCATGAGCATCCTCACTGTATACATACAAAAAAATAATTGCTTCTCATACATCTAGTTCAACCAAAAAATAATTGCTTCTCATACATCTAGTTCAACCAAAAAATAATTGCTTCTCATACATCTAGTTCAACCAAAAAAAAAAAAAAACACCAAAATAGCACTGAAGTCAGATTATGATGTTTTATGCATACACCAAATTTCTTTCATGTTGTAAATGAAAATAGCATCTTACTACTTCAAGAAAAATAATTAACAGTAATAATCCTAAAAAAGGCTTTCTACTAAATAAGTTTCAGAAAATGGTAAAAATCAGCCCAGTGGGGAGTCATATAGCAATATATCTGTCACAAAAGTTTTTAAAGAATCTATATAGCTTTGTGGGGCTCCCTTGAGCTACTTTAGCCATGACTAATAAGAACAGATGCACCCAATATGAAATTGTCCTGCTGAAGCTGGAGAAATAAAAATAAAATATTTCTTTCACAAAGCACACCAGAAACTGTTCTATGATCAGATAATCAGCTGCTCAACAAACACTGCATAGAGACAAGCAATAAAAGTCACTGACTAAAGAGTGTCTTGCCAGCTCTAAAGAAAGCTTGAGTAAAAGCTTCTACAAGCAGTGCTTTATTAGAGAGATTTACTAAATGAAGCAATATCCTCTTGAAAGTTTATCATCGTATCTTGTAATTTAAACATAGTCATCAAATTTATCTAACCTTCTAACCAACCAGATCTTGTCAACCAAGGGAGAAAGAGAGCAGAGGCCATAATAGTTTAATCATTTCTGTTTTCTTTTCAAGTGTTACTGCTGGCCCTGAGGGGCAAACAGTTTGTTGCAGCTCTCCTGTTCTACAGTAGAATATTGCACACGATGTATTTGGAATTACTGTAGTGACTTCAGCTCAGTCAGGACTTGTAGTTAACCCTACTGATAGTGTGGGTGTAATTCCCCAGGCACCAAGAGTAAGCAGAAGATTGGGATGCTAAGGAAGTGTCCTTTTGTCACAAGACAGGCGCCTGAGCTGCTCAGAGAGAAGCTGGGATGTTAAAATCAGTGATTCTGGTTAGGAGAGCCTTGTCAGTAATCTGTAGAATGTGTCTGAATCCACGTGAATTCCTCTTCAACCACCTGCAGGATGGGCAGGATAAAGCTGACCTCTCTGGAGTGGGAGATTTCACTTGGAGTCTGCTGCTGGTCTCTGCAACCACATTACAAATCAAGGAAGGAAAAATCTCTTCTAGCCTGGCATGGTGATAATTAATCCTTTTCAAGTCAGCAATTTACCTTTCCAGAACTCTGCACTGCTATCCCAAATTCTGGGGAGAATGCAGCCAGAAGTGAGAGTGGAATTATGAAGGCCAGAAATGCACGATATTCATGAATTCATTTTTATCTCTTGAACTGGGAACACGTCATTGGGATAATTTCAGTCATTTGCTTTGAACAGCCTCACAAAGCCAGTCATTATTTTACATTGTTCAGCTGCTGGCACCAGCCTGTTTCTGTTTGGTTTTGTACAATGGGGAAAGTAAATTTTTCTCCCATTAAACCACTCTCACTATCTTTAAAATCATCTAAACCCTTATTAATTTCTCCTTTTATTTTGTGCTAGAGCTCCAAACACCTGGTGTACTCCACTCAATCTATTTAAAGGAACAAATCAAACGAGCCAAAGCAGAAATGTTTCATTTCCAGTATCAAACACTTGTGTCAGAATGAAAAATCCTGAACTTTAGTGTTGCCTGGTAGCTGCTGTTGGAAACAGCACTCTTTACATTATATTCCCCGTTTTACTTGTGCTACAGTATTTCCCCAAAGGAAAGAAGCAGCAAACACGGGAAATAGTTCAACAAAAGATGAAGAGCCAAATCAAGAGGAAAGAAACTGCAGGTAGCTCTGAGTTTTCTGAGGAGGTGGGAAGAAAGAAAATTCCTTAAACTGGAAATAAATTTCTGCTCTTTTTCATATTACTCTTCTATTTAAAGCATCAATTCAGGCATGAATCTATACTTGGTGCAAAAGAGTCTAAGTAGTTCCTGAACTCATTAGAGCACAAGTAAAAATACATGAGTTATTTCATTTGCTTTAACAGTCAATATTAGAAGACAAAGATGAAGATGTCTCAATCTCAAGCAATTCTAAACATGAGCGTATGCTATGTTGCTAATGAAGCCATTTGTACGGCCATGGAATTGTGAGGGAATTAACCACAGCCAGCACAAGGTGCCACTGACTTCTGCATTCAAACTTGATTAAGTGAGAACGAGTCTCTGCCATGAACTGCTGAAAGATCTGGTAGAAAGTGAGGATGAATAGATGGTGCATAATGAATTGTAAGGCTGTGAACTGATCTGTGTTGATTAAGAAAGTGAAATCAAGTGAATAAAAGCACGGACAGAAATAGCACCAGAGCTCAGTGAATCACAGCTTTCATCTCTGACCAGCACGTTCCACTTGTGATACGATGAATAAATGGTACCGCCCTGGGCTCGTTAGCACAGCCCGTGGCACAGGCTTTGTGCAAGGGGGCTGCAGCACCACGAGGGACAGGACAAGGGGGAACGGCTTCCCCTGGACACAGGGCAGGCTTGGATGGGATACCGGGAAGAAATTCTTCCCTGTGAGGGTGGGGAGGCCCTGGCACAGGTTGCCCCTGGATCCCTGCAAGTGTCCAGGCCAGGCTGGGGCTTGGAGGCACCTGGTCCAGTCCATTGATGCACTTTTAAATTCCCTTCCAACCCAAAGCACTCTGGAATTCCACAACAACCAGAGAACCCAAGAGGCCACTGGCAGAGCCGTGGGGACTCTGGGACTGGAGGGACGTGGCTCAGCAGGGCACGGGGGACATTTACCACAGAGAATGAGGAAGTCAGAAATGTGATGAGTCAAGACTGGAAATGCCCGGAGACGTGCACAGGAAATGCCCACATCATTTGACCAACTCTAAGCAAGAAGTTAATGCTCAGATACTCAGTAAAAACAATCAAACATTTCAGCAACAGCAGCTGAATAGAAACTTACACCAGTGCTTTGACTGCTGAGCTGCAGCTTCTCTCCAGCAATCTGTCCTAAAAATCTCATCATTAAAGGCAGTGATTAAGACAGAAATGTCACCTTTCATTTATACAGCAGTTTTCATCATGAAGCACTTCATTAACTATCTTTCCAAAGATCACTGCAATACTGATTTTGCTGTATTTCTCCTCTGTCTACCCAATCACAAAAAAGAGGCAGATTGTACCCTTTTTAGAATCCATCAGATAAAACCTTAAACTGGAGTTTCCATAGAAACACATCATGGGGCTCTCAGTTTCTCTATCAAACCTGTTCTTAAACTTTCAGCTTTACTTAATGCTAGATTTTCAAAAGCACCAATTAGCTCTTTCACTTCATAGAACAGTTGGACTCGATGATCTTGAAGGTCTTTTCCAACCTAAATGATTCTATGATCCTATAAAAAGACAAGGGAAGAACAACAGCTGCCATGGACAGGGGAACAACAGGGAAAATTGTGGGACTTGGTCATCCAGTAAAATCTCTGAGTGCCAGTCAGTTCCCATGGGCACTTAAAATCTCCTGTCAAAGGTTGTTATAGAAATCTGAGCCCCAAAGGAACCCTGACTATGGAAAAGATAATGTCATGCAAATGATGAGCACAGGACTGGGGAATATTCTGACACAAATATATGAATCACCAGAGTCTACTGCCACTGACCCCCAGCTCAGAGCCAATTTTGTTGTCAATAAAAGGGAATATAAATGTTTGTCTTCATTTCCTTAACATTTCCTTTCATTCTTTTTCTGCATCCAGTAGAGTTTAATCACTGCTGCCAGAAATGTATTTGCAATAAAATACATTTTTTATTACAAAGTCCCCAAAGCTTTGTTACTTTTAGCATCAGATTGAGGCTGTACTGTTTGTCCAGAACTGCTCTCAGTGTCTCACACAGTTATTGTGGTTTAAAATATAGAACTATTAAATACACAGAGTGAAATCTACAGCCCTTCAGTATCTTGTTTTTTCAGTAACATAATCTCTTCCTCTGCAACTAAACCTTTCAAGCATACCAGAGTTCTGGAATGCAGCTCTGCTCCTGAGTTCCAGGGATGGAGCAGTTACAAGTGCTAAACCCCCCAGGCTATCTAAGTGTGAGACAAACTTGTAATTTCAGTGACATATGCAGGAGGATTCCTTCTGAGCCTGGCTTTCTGGAATAGCAAAGTGACATTCCACTGCTGCTTTCAGGCACCTTGATGACTTTGACTTGTTCTAGCACATTTGCTTGGTTTGTGTGTGTTACCTCAGGCTCTCCCTGTTTTGTCAGA
This sequence comes from Cettia cetti, assembly GCA_013401135.1. NCBI lineage: Eukaryota > Metazoa > Chordata > Aves > Passeriformes > Sylviidae > Cettia > Cettia cetti. The sequence continues at coordinate 2,181 of VZUI01041342.1, read as the reverse complement.
CACAAATTTTCTCTTTTGCCAAACCTACAGAAGTAAAGAAATCATTATATTGAAAAATCAAAAAGAGCCCTGGCTGCCCAGATGGATGCTGGGTAAGCCCAGAAATGACAAGTAAAGGCTCTGTGCACATGAGCAGCATAGGAAATAGGAGGAAGGTTTCTCCTCAGAGAAACTGACTGGAGAGCTCTGGGAAATTTGGGAATTTACAACTCCTACATGCCCTTCTCTTCTTTTCCCCTCCCCTAAACTGGCCCCGGGGCTGGAGGAGCTCTAAGACTGCTAAAGCCTCGAAAACTCAGTCCCCTGCCTCAGTGAACTGTAAGAAACACTTCAGAAAACAAAAACTGTCTCCAAAATATTCTCTGCAACAAATACCATCAACAAGGACAGTTTAATTTGACTTTGATTTGTATTTGTGGAGCTGAATGTCCCTTAACAGGATGTATGGGAGAATTCAAAGGAGTTAGTTGTGTAGAATTTCCTAGATTTCTAAAATACTTGTAATACTCATAGATAGTTTGGCAGTAGAAGTATTTGCTGAAAATTTGACCAGATTTTCTTGCTATTTGTCATAATGAAAGTATCCTAAGTCAGGAAAAAATAAGCATGTTATTTTTCACAATGATTTGTTTCAAAGCTCAAATGCCCCCAGCAGCAGGGGCCAGGCTGCTGTGACCCCTGCTCTCTCCTGTTAAATCCATGTACAGCAGCCCCAAAACTTGGGATTCCCTCAGGATGGGCTTTGCTCTGAATGATCTTTCATATGTATTCTCTAAGGGTAAACAACATAAAAATAATGAACCTCCCAGACTCAAAATAATGAACCTCCCAGACTACGAATCTTTTAATGTGGGAGAAAATACTCTGTTTAAAGAAACCTGATTTTAGGACATTCCTATTTTGGGATTATTATCCAACATATACATACTCTATTTCCACTGAAAACAAATAGTCCCATGATCTAAAAATAGGCAACTAAATGAAACGCAGGCTGTTAGAGTGTGGGAAATGTTTGTGGAACTTGCATTCTGGGTTTGATTACTTTTAGATGTTTTAGAGGAAACTGATTCAAAGCAGCATTTTTAAGATTAAAGTCAAAATATATAGAGACAGACCTACTGCAAATGTATAAGGAAAGTGAAAAAAGTTCTCCAGAGAATTAAAAATTCAAGAAAATATTTAAACACATACATAGCAGGAACCCAGTAGATGTCCTGACAAATGTAACCTTCAAAACTGGGAATGGCAAACAGCAATGGGAAACAATTGTAGAAGTTGTTAAAAATGAATTGTAAACTGGGAAAAGCACACTAAAATAAGGCACACCACCACACCTCACTACCAAACTGCCATGGCTAATCCCTGTGGGAAACTCACAGCACGCAGCACTTCATGTGTTTAGAAAAACAAGAGTAAAACTGAGGTTTCACATAAAATTTAGTGGAATAAGCCAACTCTAAACATAATTCTGAGACAGAATATTCCACATCCAGCAACTTTTTAAGGTAAGAATCAACAACAGTTTCAGGAATAGCCTTTGCTATTATTCTATAATCATTGGGTACTACAATTTACTGTACTGTGTTTAAAAAAACACCGAGGTGACAAAAATCCATGCACTCAACACAAGTTTCAAGCACTGTCAGCAGAGGCTGTGCTCAATATCCTGCTGACATCTAACGGCAGCTTGGTTCACTACAGAAAAATCCCACTGATAAAGCACATCTGGTGAATAAACACCCTGAGTGTAGAGTATTGCCTGCTGTATCTGCTGACACCTCACACAAACCCTCCTTCTAATTAACAGCCCACCAGGCACACTGGAATTGAAGGAAAGGTTAAATAAACGAGGTTTCAGTACACAACAGTACCAAGGAGTTCCGGCTGCCAGAACTCCCATATTTGAAATGACGCTGACTTATGGACATAAAAAAGCCAAAATCCAATGAAATGTTCCTCTTCATAAGACCCAGAGATTAATAAATCAATTTGCAAGTCCACTGTTTTCTTCTGGGCAGACAGAAAGCAAGTTTTTTATTTCCTTTAGTTATTGAACCAAAAATTAGCAGAGAAGATATCCCAATGATATTATTTAGCAAAGGAGGGGGAAGGGGAAGGGGAAGGGGAAGGGGAAGGGGAAGGGGAAGGGGAAGGGGAAGGGGAAGGGGAAGGGGAAGGGGA
>VZUI01041335.1:0-32994 GCA_013401135.1 Cettia cetti | reverse complement strand
GCCCCGGGGGCGGGCGCTGCTGTTCCCGATCCCGCCCGGAGCCCCGGGCGCGGGCGCTGCTGTTCCCGATCCCGCCCGGAGCCCCGGGGCGGGCGCTGCTGTTCCCGATCCCGCCCGGAGCCCCGGGGGCGGGCGCTGCTGCCCGCCGGGAACCACGCGGCGGGGAAGGGGAGGGTTCGTCAGTCCATTAAGAAAAAAAGCTGTAAGCCGGAAGAAGGAGTTTCCGAGATACCCGGATGGGTCGTTCGCGTTTCGGAATAGCCTCTGGAAGTTGGAATGCTGCCCGTGGTGTCTCCATGCCCTCGCCCGTGTTGGGAGCGATCGGGAACAGACCGAGGGCTCCTTGCCAGTACCTCGGCGAGATGCCGCCTGTATGTCCTGATCCTTTTAGGACTGCTGACCCGCTCGGGTGGGCGCAGCGTGGCTCTTTCCATATGGCCCCGTGTGCAGGAGCCGCTGCCTTGTGCTTTGTCCCCGCTGGACTGACCTCATCAAAAATACCCAGCTGGTCTCTGTTTATTCTGAACCTTTCATATGCTCATACTGAAAAAAGTCAAAAAACCCATGTTTTGCCTTTGTATGTTGCACCAAGCCTTCTCCCTTTGCCCAGGCACGCAGGTGTGAATAACAACTTCGTCATGTTTCCAATGCAAGGAAAAGCATAGATTAGGATATTAGGTTAATACATGAGAGAACCTTGCAATTACTCAAATTGTATTCAGCAATTCAGGATCAATTCTCCATACTATACCCGCAAATGCCACCACAGCAATCTGCTTTCATATATCTTTTCTTTATGTGAATTTTTATATTATTTCAAGAGTAGAAAATAGGCAAAAAAATATTTTTTTTCTTAAAGAGTTATTGACGGGAACCTGACTAATAGTCTAGATTGCTTTAGTTTCAGTATGTCGAATGCAATTTTTTGCTATGTGGAAAATTGCATTATTTGTGTGTTTTTATTAAAAGCCTGTCAGTTATGTTCACCGACTTGTAATATTTTTTGAGGATAGGACAGGACAGCACGGGATGGCACGGGACAGGACAGGACAGGACAGGATAGGACAGCTCTTTTGGAAGGTACCTACAGCTATTATCTGGTACAACTGCCTGGTCACTTCAGGGCTGACCAAAGGCCACAGCTGTTGTTGAGAATTGCACCCTGAGGACGCTGCTGGTGGCTGGTCACCAGCCAGATGCAGCCCAGTCACTGCACTCCTGAGCTCTGCCCCTAGCCAGGCCTTTTTCCAGCACACTGTGAACCCCCTGTTGGACAACATGTCCAGAAGGATGCTGTGAGGGACAGTATCAGAAGGCTTAATCCAAACGTAATACATCAAGAATCCTTAATCCTTCTTAAATCCAGGAAAACTGCATCCTTCCCTTCACCCACTAGGCAGGTGACCTTGTTATAGAAGGATATCAAATCAGTCAAACAGAACTTCGCTTTTGTGAAACCTTGTTGATTCTGCCTGATGATTGCGTTATTCTTTAAGTGCCTTTCAACTGCAGCCAGTGTGATCTTCACCATAAGTTTTCCAGGTACTGAGATTGTATCAAGAGGTCTTCCTGGATCTTCCCTCATGCCCTTTTTTAGAATTGGGATAATGTTGGCTAGCTCCAGTCCAGGATATCCAAAGACTCTAAGATCTTTGGGAAGTATCTGTCCATGTATCTCTGTTACCTGTGTTGCTCAGCTGTTTATGTGAGCATTAAAATGCTTAGAGAAGTTATGGGTCCCTGTTTGGTATGTAGTTTGTAAATCAGTATAACAATATCAATTTATTGGATCTTAGATACTGTTTCTGAGATGTTGTATCTAATGGTATCATGCTAAGTTTTTGAGTGCTCTGTAGCTTAGTTAAAAGTAGGTGGGCTATTACATAAGTATAACCTATTTCTGGTAAAATTGCATCTTCAGCTAGAGGGGACACAGTTACATTTCTGATGCCTGAATGTCATATTCATCTGACAGATACAGATACATCTTCCAAAATAAGCAGTGACTTAGTCAGCAGCTATATACAAGCTTTTTAATATAACCACTGCAAAATTAATTTCAGGTTCCAGTCTTTCAAATAATAGAAAATGTCTCATCTGTCTGTCTTTCAATGTTTTTTCTGCCTTATTGTTTTAAAGAGGAAAAGAACCTGATTCATTGTGGCAGGGAAGAAAAAAAAAAGCAGGGATTTTAAATTCACTTTTCCTAGAAAACAGATCTTACATAATTACTTCTCCTGCTGTCCTTCTCCCCCTAACAGCTTGTGAAGCTCCTCACTGGTTTTACTGGCGAAGTAGTAGAAGTCTTGTACATAATAATTTTGCACCTTTTAAGATCTGTGAAAACACATGGTTGGGTTAGAGAAGACAGGCCCAGACTACTACCTTGACTGAAAGCTGCAGTGCATCTTTAATTGGAATGAAGAGGTGTTATGGGAAAACTACCAGATGGAGAGGCTTCATTTGTGGTTTGCACTTTACCAAATTCATAATAATTCCACCACGAGGCTGTGGTAGATCAGGACCCTTATTTTGGTTTTCTGAATTAATCAGCTGTTGTACTTTAGGTAGTCGGAGAGAACAGAAATTTCACTATTAATTACAATTTGCACAAAACATCACAATCCTTAGTACACAATCAGAATACTTTAAAAGACCACATTAAGCACGTGTATATGTTAACCATAGTTTTGTCACTGAATTGCTACTTTGCAAATCTGCAGTTTCTTTTACATCTGATCTGTAACTCCTTTAAATGACCCTGTTCTGTTATTTATAGTCATGTATGTGCCCATGTGTATTTTAAGATAGTAATTAATTTTGTATCTGTCAGGAAAGGATCCACTGTGGACAGGGAAATGGAAACAGCACTCCAAAAATCCAGAACTAATAAAGTAAGATACAATGCTGGGAATGCAATACAAGCATGGAAAATGGGACAGTTACTTGCATGAAAGCAAAGCCCTTCTCACACAACTGTGACTAAAGGGTCTGCAAAGTGTTTGGTTGTGTGTGGTGAAGACAAGCTTTGAGTAAATGTATTCATTTCACTCAGATGTGTTGACATGTGTCAGTAGTCCAGAATCTCTCTGTATAAGGAAGTTGCTAAATATTTCCCTCAGTGTAATCTCTAGCTACCCTTCTCTCATTTGCACAGTCTGAGGATATATTAGTTCCTTGAAGATTTTTTTTCCACATACAACTTGAATTCTCCAGTAATCCTTATGTATGCTTATTAATGTCCTGGGCATGGCATAGTCCACTTGCTGAATATCTCTGTTTATAGAAGAGCCAGGTGGAATTCTTGTGCCATTGCACAATGGTGGGGGGTTTTAGGAGTTTTAAAGATGTGGTTGAACAGTAAAAAGTCTTTATTTTTTTTCTCCAGCATGTTGAATAGCTAAGCTGTGAAAGATTTATTGGCAGTTTTTTGATCATGTGTGATACATTCACAGTATGTGCCAGGCAATAAACATTCTGGTTTTCACAATTGTGTTTAAGCCAACAAAACTCCTTTGCAGTGCTGGAGATTAAGGATACTTTTTCTGCTACAGATCTTTAAGAACTTTGGTGTTTCATGTTGAAGTAGATTTGCAGTCTATCTTTATTCTGTAAATTGCATGACCAACCCCAAATATTTGTAGTTTGTCTATCATTCTCAACAGTTAGGTCTGCATATCCAAAACAAAAGTGGTGAAAATCATGATTAATGCTAGTGCTGTACTAAATTCACTTTAGCAACACTTATAAATTGTTCTACTCCTATATATATTCAAGGACAGGACATGCAGGGACAGTGCATGACCCAAAGGTTAACAAGCTGCATACTTTTGTATCTTAAGAAGGTAACAGAACATAGAAGTACATTTGTCTAATATTTGATTAAAGAATGATTAAATGCTTCTGTGCTTTAGGTGGACTCAATTATGTAATGGCATTTTTTTACTACTGTTTAATGAATAATATAACTGAAGAACTAATGTGTATCATGCCTTTACTCTAGCCTTCATTTGTTCCTATTGTAGGTTCTTAGTGCAGTTCAAAAAGGAAAAAGAGTTATCCAAGATAGAAAAAAAAAAGCTATTCAAATGCTAGGGATCTTTTTATTCCTGGATCATTGCTGCATTCTGTTATTGTCATGACTGATGCAGGTATTAACTGACTTCTAGAACTGTGGATCATAATAAAGGGAAGGAGAGTAAAAAAATCATCATCAATACAGCTTTATAAATCCTCGGACCTTTTCCCAGAGGTAGTTTAGTGTAGCAGGTCAGATAAAAAACGGGAATCACAGGATAATATGCCAGCTGTGACATTAGGCCTGTGCTGATTTGGAAAATTTTAGCTGTCTCCACAAAAGCCTCATCTCAATTTCAATAAAGTTGAAAAGGACTGGAGAAAGACTGGTGCCTCTGACAGTGATTCAGGCCCTCCACAATGCAAATCATTCTCTGAAGCTGCCTGCTTGTGCTCACAGATCATGGAGGGACCCAAGGACTGAGGATTAAACACCTCAGTGAAATGCCAAATTGAAGTGCAAGGAACACAAACCAAACAGCATATCTTCCAGTGAATCAGCTCCATGTATAGTAGGTGCTAATATTTATTCACCTTCTTAAAATACTTTGAGGTTCTTGAAGAAAATAACACAATGTTAGCATGACTATTAGTTGAACTTCTAGGATTCAGGTTTTCCTTGATTTTGTAGAAGCTTGAGTTTAACAAGACATTTATGTCTGTTTTACAGCTATGTGCAAGTAAGGGTTTTAAATACAAGTTCAGTTTTTCAGGTTCAGGGATTAGAGTTTAATTTCTAAAACTTCTTCTATTTATATTCTTACCCTATTTGTGTTTATAGGTGTTGGTATTTCTAGTGTGCAGCTAGATATCTCAAAACTGTGCACAACTGAGTTAATTTTTGTGGCTTCTTCAGCCCACAAGACAAAATTGAGAAGAGTAATTGACATTTAAGTCATAAATGACATCCTTTTTTGACTTGACTGACGTACACTCTAAGGTAAGACAGCTAGAGTGTACATAAGTCCTTTGTATGTTCTGAGAACTAGAGAATGAGGTTCTGGGAACTAGAGAACAAGAAGCCACGCTTCTATCTAACCACCACATTTCGTCATGGGAGAGAGGAGCAGAGTTATTGTTTTCAGAGTTTCTTTCCAAGAGCAGTGAGAAGTAACAATATTGTTTCATTGGGTGTTACAGCTGCTTTCTGCAGGTCACACTGTTCCTAACTGGAGTTGAGAAAATGTCCCAGGGTAGAGTCTGCAACAATCTATTTTCTTGAATCATCATGATCTGCATATTTCGTAAGAATGAGCTCCTGATACCTCAGTAATAATAATAATTGTACTGTTTATTGTTTCAGTACTCTGACGTGTTCATTACATAGGATACATCTCACAGCTCTTCTATGTCTTTGCTAAATAATACATTTTCCTCAACAAGAATCCCTTTCCACACCTCCAGTGATTTTGATTTCCTTTTTTCAGGGCACCAGGTAAGCCAAGGTGAAAGTTGGAGATGCTCATAATAGGATATACTTTAATGAGTCAGGACTGCTTTAATAGCAAGGCACACTAATTCTAATTCCTTATTGCTTTTTGGGCAACTAGAACTTGTGGTACATTTTTCCTGTGTGTTTTATGGCTGTCATTTTCCATCTGACCATGGCAGATTTTTTTTTCTTTATGTGTGTTTATAAAGTTTACACTTTTTATAAAGTATTGTGATCTCTCTAGTGCTGGAAGACACTGTATAAATCTTCACTATTGCTAATGAGGGCCCATTTCAGAATTAATTTAGAAAAGTAGATCTGAAAGATAGCCAACATGGTTGGATGCTTCCGGCTCTATCTTATATGGCAAGAAACTGTTGTCAGTGGAAGTTGGAGTCTGTATCTTATATGAATTCTCAGCTCTATGAAATGGAATGCTTTAACAATCTGTAGCATTATGTGTACATCCCTCTTGCCTTCTGCTTGTTAGCAAAGGAGTCTTTAGCAAAACAAAAAAGAAAATTCTAATATGTTCCCTTACTTAGTTTTCTTGTTAGAATTAAAACACCTAAAGCTAAAAGCTTTTCAGCTCATTCTTAGCAAAGAAGAGCAATTAAACGTAAAGAAACATTGCCATAATTAGAATATCTAAGCATCAGCCAGTCTTGATGCTGATTTTGTTGTCTGAAGTACCTCAGCCTCAGGATCACATGCTTAAATTGTACTGCATGATCAAAAGAGAATCAGTAAAGTAATTACACTACTATGGAATTTGTAGTCATGTATTTCTTCTTCAGATTATAGGAAATAATGTTCTTACAAGAGCCTTCACAGCTGAGAATTCTCATGGATATAAATTTATCTTCATCCTAACAGTGGGAGTCAGTTTTGTTAATGTAAAGATGTATGTCCTTGAAATTGAATTGTTCATGACACACTTTGAGTAGGTGTCTGTGGTCCTTGCCAATGCCAGGTCCACTCTTAAGTTTCAAACATATGGAGAATACTTTTAGAATACCATTGCTAAGATTAAACGACCAACAAAACCTGTATAACTTAGATTGTCACCAAATACAATGGCCTTTGTTTAGGACCAGCTCAACAGAGTAGCTGACAAAGCTCAGCCAAAAGCTGCTGTCAGGACATTTCACACTGCCACAAAATCAGATGCTTTTCCCTCAATTGTTTCCCCATTTTAAGGCATAGAAGGGCAGAAGATTCAAATGCTCATCTGACTCTCTTGGTAGCAGAAATTCTGTGCAAGAGGTCAGGTATGCTGTTAAAGATGGAGGTATTCCTTGCTGCACTCTGCTTTTTAAGAGCTCTACGCACAGGACTAACATGGGGATTTATTCTGTACCTTCCAAAGGATCTCTGCCCACCTGAGCAGGAAGCAGCAAGGGGAGCCAGGGGTGAAGGCAGGCAGGACACTGGCAAGGGTGCACTCCCACAGTACCTGAACATGGAGAGCAGAGCGGGTCTGTGATGGCATCAAGGCTCAGACCAGTCCACCAGGCAAGTCTGTAGGGATGAGACAGTCCAAGATCAAGAATATCAAGTGGTCAGGTCAGGATCAGAGCCAGGAGGCTGGAAGGTGGAAGATCAAGCACAAGCAGAGACTGAGAGCAAGAGCCTGAGCTTAGAAGCAGCTCTACACCTGAAATGGACAGAACCCCACCACCTACAGCTTCTTCTCACACCACTCTTTCTAGGCACTCCCCAGACTCAAGGTCACAGAGCTGTATGAAGCCAGTGGTGAGCTTGAGCCTTAGGCAGATAAATCATAGACTCACAGAAACAGAATATCTCCAGTTGGAAAGCAGCTTGCAGGATCATCAAGCCCAACTCTCTGCTTCTCACAGGACTGCTTAAAACAAAACCTAAAGTTGACTAAAAGCATCATCCATGTGCTCCTTGAACTCTGGTAGGCTTTTTGTCATGATCATTTCCCTAGGGAGTTTGTTGGAATGACTGGCCACCCTCTCAGTGGAGAACCATTTCCTAATGTCCAATCTGAATTTCCCCTTAATGAAGCTTGGCTCCAATTCCATGTGTCCTGTCACCTGGACCAGAGAGAGGAGATCAGGACTACCCCCTCCACTGCTCTCTAGGAGGAAGCTGTACTCTCCCAGGAGGTCACCCTTCACCTTTGTCTTCTGCAAGCCAAAGAAGCCAAGTGAACTAAGCTACTTCTCCTAAGTTTTATCCTCAGGATTTTTCACCATCATGGCCACTCTCCTCTGGATATACTCTAATGGTTTGATGTTTTTCAGATACTGAGATGTGCAGAACTTTGAGCAGTCCTTGAGGTGAGACCACAGTTCCTGGAGAACAGATGCACTTGGGGCCCTAATAAAGCTTGGAATTACAACTGCATGTCTATTTAATCTCAGTTGCCTTCCTTTCATGTCTAGAGAAAGAAATTAAGATCCACACCTGTAGTTTTGGCCATGGTAGTGTGAACTGTTCTGCCTGTAGCTGATACAAGTCAATTAGCTGGTCCCCAGCATCACCCAATAAAGCTTTCATGTGAGGTGACCACCACCCATCTGGACTTATGTTTGTAATTGGTCTCTGACAGTTCTGTTGAAATTACCTGGTTTAGAAACCTGTTTAAGGTCTTTTTAAGACTAATTGTATAATTTAACAGAACTGGGTGAGGGAACAATTACATATGCACTAATGCTGGTAGGCCTTTAGGGGAGGCAAACAATTCAAACTGACTGTGGCTAGATAAGGATGTATGAAACATCTGTACATTCTTTATGCTCTAAAAATCCCAGTTTTGAAAATTGAAACTAGAAATTATCTTCTGAGTGGATTAGTTTTACAAGCAATTGTGTGAAACTGTCTTCTGATACTTTTGATAATTCATCAAATTCAACCTCTAAACTAGGAAGAAAACTCTGTTTCTGCAGAATTCGTTTATTTTGAAGGTTTTTAACATTTAAATTTCTGATTTGATGTGTTTATGGCTAGATTATAAGGGTGGGTTGGTTGGTTGGTTGGTTGGTTGGTTGGTTGGTTGGTTGGTTGGTTGGTTGGTTGGTTGGTTGGTTGGCTGGATGGTTTTTATGCCAACATCATCCTCTAGGTTCACAGAATCAAGAATGGTTGAGGTTGTAAGGACCTCAAGATCATCCAGTCCAACTTGAGCAGGAGTCACCTAAAGCAAGGTGCTCAAGACCATGTCCAGCAGGGCTTTGAGCATCTCCAAGGGTGGAGACTCCACAACCTCCCTGGGTAATCTGCTCCAGTGTTTGTTTGCCCTCGCTGTAAGAAAGTGTTTTCTTACATTAGAATGGAATTTCCTGATCCATGTTTGTTGCTGCTGGTCCTTCCTTTGAGCACCAGTGGGAAGAGTCTGGTTGCATCTTCTCTTCACCCCTTCTGTTCCTCCCTGGAAGGATCCCTCTGAGCATTCTCCTCTCCAGGCTGATCTGTGCTGGTTCATGCATCCTTGCTTCACAAGATAAATACTCGAAGTCCTTAAAGATCTTTGTGTGCATTCACTGGGTTTGCTTTGATCTCCTTATCTCACTTGGATGAGGGAATGTAGAACTGAACACAACACAGTGATACACAACACAACAGAACACAACACAAAGATATCCAGTTTTGTCATTAAGGCTTTACTTTTTATGCCAGACTTATTAATAAAGAAAATTTAAAAACGCAGATTAGCAAAGTTAACTGATTCAGCTAGGAAAAATTTAACTTTATTTTTCATTACTAAACATTTCTTTACCTGTAATGAGCCCTATTTTAAAGCAACTTATTTTGCTTACAGAATTTCTTTTTTTTAAAAAAAGTGTTGTGTAATATGTATCTTTCCTAAATTGTGTTTCATATCCTCTTCTTGCATTAAAAAATATTACAACTAATTAAAAAATAAATAACTTATTAAAAAGAACACAGAAAGTATGAATGATTTTAGAAACTTTACATGATGTCTGAAAATCAAAAATTAGATTATGCAATCTAGAAAAAATGCATATAGAGAGAAAACTAAAGTCACTGTTTTGGAAATAATATATATCAAGAAAGGGAAAACTAATAATTAATTTTTATTTAGTAGCAGAAGGTAAGAATTATAGAAAGGTGGTGAGACAAGGAAGCAGATGAGCTTATAGCCAGTAGAGTAAAGGATAACTGGGAGATTTCATTATATTTTCTTCTAATGAAAGAATTCATCCAGGATGGGTTGAAATATTTAGTAAATATTTATTATTTACATCTGGTAAGGGCCTTGTTTATGGCCCAATGTATGTGAACACTCATTTATTAAAGGATAGGACAGGTGTACACATCTCAAAAGAACACTTTTATGGGGAAAGAATGATTCTACAAAAAACTGGTTTGAAGAAATCTCACAGCCGGAATCAAACTGCATGTAGAGTTGGTGGCCACAGGGGACTTCACCTATTTAGTGAATATTCTGTTAAATTGAAACCAAATTTTTGTCTCCTAAACATAGTTTCTATTTCCAGTAAAAAACCATAATTTTATCACATTGCTTTTGAAACAGTCTTAGTCAATATTATGTTACGTTGTGTAATGATCCTCCAGATTAAGAGACAGGACTTTTTTGTGAGTCTGTTTCACTTTATTTCCCAACAATGATATCTTTCATCTAGCTTGGATGATGAGGTAGGTGTTCATGCTCTGTGTCACACCTCTCCAAGTTGATTGTTCTGTTATTGTACACATTATATAATGTTTGCTGGAGAATGCCAAGGGCTATGACATCCTTTTTGTATGGAAGTGTTTCATAATATGTTTGAAGACTATGATTCAACCCAGCCTTTTATGTCATGTGGATACTGAATTACCTGCTCTCACATTTCAAGACTCCCTCAGCCTAATATGACACAATGTCCTCGATTCTGAGGCTTGCCAGTAAACTGTGATTAACAAAGAAACACCTGCATGACTAGGACTATTTTTGCATTCAAAGTTTTGCTTCATTTCTGTCCTTAAATTTTATGGTTTTTCCTCAATTTGCTGCTGAAAGGGAAGCCTTTTCTTCCCTGCTGCCATCAGGCATGCATTATAGGAGCAATGTGTTTTCTCCAAGGAGAGCTTTCATTCATCAAAAATACCAAGGAAATGTTCAAAAAACCAGAAGGCACAACTTTTCCTGCTCTGGTTTCAAAGCATTTTTCACATTAGTCACAGTCCTTTCCAAGGCAGGGAGAGCCATGGCCCCTAGTTTTTGTTCTTAAAATATTTTGGACCAATAAAGTATATTTATACTCAGTCCTGAAGTTTAACTTCTCTGAGCTTGTTGTGTTTATTTAATTGCTCACATTTCTATAGGAAATTCTGCTCTCTCTGTTTTGGAACAGAGAAAAGAAAGATATCCTTGGTCAGATGAAGGATATTCATGACTCCTAGTCCAATTCTGCCTTGCCATGTTGGTATTGAATTTCCTATTGACTTGATTGGAACAAGAGTAAAATTCACAAAAATTACATTGAGGAGCATTATGCAAAATATATACTCATAAAATCACAGTTTGGAGAGGCAGGTATTGAATTGTTGGGCTTTTTTGGAAGCTGCATGTTCATTTTATACCACTAGAGAACCTGCAGGGAAAAAAAAAAAAAATAAAAAGAAGTTGAGAGGGATGTGTGAATTTGCTTAGAGATGATTGCTGAATTTCATGTTGGGCAAGTGCTTTACAAAATGCTTGTGCCTCAGGGAGACAATAAATTAAAACAGATGTGCATGATCAAGACAGGTAAAAACATGTAGGAGGACTTCTTCCTTGCACTGCACTTTTCCTCAAAAAGTAGAAAACGATGGTGTCCCAATCCCCTGTATCAGGGATTCAGAAAAGATCCCTTAATGCTGACAGTGGCTGAATGAGGAGATATTCTCAGATAATATTTTCTTTCTTTAACATTCTGGTGGTTCCAGAGAAGTAAAAAACAGCTTGGAACTGGGGGTTGGTACACCACAATGGTGGTGTTTGTTGATTCCTTCATAGGAAATGCCTGTATTAATAGTCCCAAGGCAGAACCTGGGGCCTTTCTTAATATTGGTCCTTTGGAGAGAAATCAGCAATCCTTCTTAAGCAGTGCTGGTAACCCCACACAACAATTCTGATATTTTTTCAGAAATCTTCAGTCTTGATTCCAGTATGTTCACTGCAAACAACTTTTAAAAAATTATGGCTTTCAATGAACTGTAGGCTGTGCAAAAGTCTATTGAAAAAAATCCATTGAAAACAAAAAATATATTGAATGCAACATAGTAAATGCAAATGTAACAAGGCAGTGATTTCATTAAATGGTGTAAGTTTAGTGTTCACTAAAAACTAATATTTTATTATTTGGCCTTTTGTTTATTGAGAAGTTGGCCAGTTCAGTATTGTGGTCAGAAAAAGTATGGAAAGGCACATGAGGTTTTGTCATTTGCCTTCTGCATTAGAGTGGAAGTGCATCACTTCATTCACCATCTCTGAGTCATTTTCTTGTAGGCAGGTTGCACTTCGATCTTGGTTGAAGTTCTCATATAATTAGTGTTCAGTACAGAAATTTCTTTGACTACATCTTAGTCAGGAGTTCTCCCATGACCCCACTTCTTTTCTAGCTGGGGAACTCTGTAGCGAGAATGCTGTAAAATGGACTGGTGTATTATTAAAGCTTTAATTTTAGTAATGTTCAAGGTAGGAAATGTCAAACTTATTTTCAGAGATGTCTCTTCTGTTGTTTTTCACTTTTACACCCTATTAGGGTATTGAATTGCATAATCCCAAAACTTCAGATACCAAAATGCAAAATGCAGTCAAAACTGAACTGCACTGTTGTCTGTAATGAGCCATGCAAATATATAACTATATGCATATATTTTCATGTATAATACACACACACACATATATATAAACACATTATAAACAGAATAGTCTTCTATCATTCTGTATTTGGGGATGTCTATGATCATGCAATATAAAAGAACAGTTAATAGTAATGTCTACCACTAGATATGTGGTACACCTTACTCTTACACTATGCTATTTCAAAGGCACTTGGAATTATTCTATGCAAACACCAGAGGGAATTCATTTAATGTCTGTGCAGAAAGTAGTAAATAAGAGAAATTTAATTCTAAAAACACAATTCACAGTTAGACCAAAGCTTATTTAGGAAGGACCTATTCATATCTACATTTATATCTTCTTTAATTCCCTGTTTTTTTGGTTTTTGAGGGTTTTTTTTGGGGGGGGGGGGGTGTTTGCATTATGTAAAGGAGCCAAAATGTGGATATGTCTGTCTTTGTAGTTAGTACTACTGCATTTATGTTAAGCATTTTTATTATTTTGTTTTTGGTTTGGAAGGGAAAACTGTATATAACTGTTTATTACTTGTTGGCTAACATTTAGAATACAAATACAGTACAATAAATTACCTCGTAGGCTGCTGAAACTAGATACAGTTCGGACCACTTCAGCTTCCAGACCACTCAAGTATTATTTTAGCATTATTGTCTGAATCTTTCTCAATTATTATTTGTGATATTTGAGAATATTATTCTAATTGACCACAATTCCCTCAAACGTTGCATGTAACTTTTTCTCATTAAAAAAAAAAAGGACAACATAGTGGACTGCTTTCTTCTTACAGTCTACATTTGTTTTTATTTATTGGTTTGATTTCTACAGCGCAATTTGATTTTGTAGTGTATAAGGATATACTAGTGTCTCTCTAAATCACTTTTGCACCTTTTAGTTACACAGCTTAGTGCTTATACCAATAGTTTAGAGAAGCTGCCAGAAACCAGCCAGAGCAGCAGCATGCATTTAGCTACATATTGCATATTTGTGTACTACTTAGCAAGTGTGTTTATTTGGTTTATTCGGTTCAATTATACTGTGTGGTTTCTTTGTCCTGTTTTCATTGTGGAACAAGTGAAAGATGCACAGTGACCCACAGCTCTGAGCATCTCTCAGCATCTAGGCTGGTGAAAGTTTTTGAGGTTTCAGCACATACTTCAGTTAATCAGAATTTCCCATTCTTGATGCTACTATTTACATATTCTCACACAAAAAACAAAGGAAATCTGGGGACAAGTGTTAGGAAACCCCACCAACCTTGTTCTTCATTGCTTCCAGCCCTTCTACCTCTCAGGCCTCCATCCACTTTGAACATCAAGAAAAGAGGAGCTGTGTGGCATGCCTGTAGTATTTCTAAATCCAGGGACTAATAGACCAAAGAGGGAATCAGATCCCAGAGCTTAGGGCCTCACTTGAGGAGTAGTACTGTCTTATTCCTGAACTCCCAAGTAGTTTGGGAAGTGTCAGATTTGGGGCTCTGCTTTTGGGCCACACCAATCTAACACATATCTAGTGATAACACACAAGAAATATAAAGAAGGAAATAAGGGATGTGTAATTCCTTTTTCTAAGTACTGCTTAGCATTCCTAATTCTGAAGCCCAGAAAACTTTTCAAACAGAACTACATCTTCACAGAGAGTGTATGTACAATAAAATTTTTCTTGCTTATTAAATACAGATCTCATTGTATAGGTATTGAAAGAGGAGAATTCTTAATGAAATAGGAGTAAAAATATGAAGTGTCCATCTGAGAGAAAACATGGTTTTTTCCTATGATTTGACTGAGATTTATTCTTCCTCGAACACATGATGCAGTGGTAAGGGCCAAGTGTTTGCCCTGTACTTTAGTCCAATACTGAGGATGTGTGCAGAGACTGTGGAAGACAGTCTTCTTCGTGGACTTGATTGGAATATCTAATTTCTTACACCTTGCAGCCTTTCCTAAGAGTTATAATCAGAACCTGTAATTTCCTTTTTTTTTTCAGAAACATTTTCTAAAACAAGCAATTACATTAGTTCAAAGCAGTTACACTTTGCCTAAAGCAGGAATTGAGATGAGTGTATTTTGGGACAGTTTTTTATTTAGCTCAATTTTAAGGAAGCATATGGAATTTTATTTTTTATGTTTTTATTAGCTGTGTATTCTTCAATATGAAAGGCTGTGTATAACTACTAACAAAGAGTCAAAGTATATTGGAAAATCCTTGCTGCAAGCTAAAAGATCACCTTTCCTAGGTTAGATTGCCACCACATTTATACCAACAAAATTTTACCAATCTTTTTACCAAGCTGGATACTTGGAAGTCATGTGTTTGTGACTGTTAGTATAAAATAAAGTGGGATAAGCATTGTAGAATTAGACTTTTTGCAGACAATCATATGATGCAAGTTTCTCTTTACATTTTCTGCTTCCAAAGTGTATTAAAGGCAGCAAAGCTCAGTTTTGTGTTGGATGCTAAGAAATTTGAAACTGCCGTAGCTTTTCAGTCCTCTGATAAATGTTCAAATAAACTTATTTTTTATGACAGGATAGCTTTCTGACCCATTTTGCTGCTATGTTGACAAATGCTGCCCCAGGTGAAGGGCAGGACCACTGTGCCAGCATCTCCTCATGCACACACCACTGCTTCTCCTTCCTCAGCCAGAGAGGTTTTTCCAACACACTTTTCCACATGCCAGGGCATCAAGAGCAAGTAGAGGGAGGGAAGAATTTCTGGTGTTGGTAGCAGCTGGCTCTTAAATTTGTTTGGCAGTAATGTCAAACCACATTATCAGTGACCTAGCCACAGAATTAATCTGTCATACAACAGAAACACATCCAGGTCCTTTAGGTGATGAGATAGGATATGAGTCTCTTAGATAGCAAGAGTAATAAGGAGCAGTTGTACTGTGAAGCAAGATTTTCAGATGGTGGCCCACGGGACATCTCTAGAGTTTAGAGCACACCAGCAAAATCTGACTCCAACAGTTTCCAATCCTAAGAACAGATCTAGGTTGTAATGTCACCTAAGAAATGTTTTGTGTAACCCAGCCTGAAAAGCATCTAGAGGCTCCCATTTGAATTGGCTCCCCTAGGCATCTAATATCTACCACCTACATTTTCCTCTCTTCTGAGCAAGTGGGTGATGCTGCCAATGACACTGAGGGGTCAGAGAGGGCTGCTGAAGTGGCAGTTCACAACACCTTCTGTACAGCATCTTAGGCTGAAGAAGAGTCACTTGCATTTTGGTGCTATGCCACAGAACATCTGTCCTCTGTGAGATCAGCTTTGTCTGTATGGACTCCTTTCTCAAGCTGCTGGCTCTGTACCCCTCAGCTAAGGGGGGGCCTTCCAGAGACAGATTCTGTCCCTACTGCTGTTCCATCCCATCCCCATCCTGAGTCACATCCCATTCACATAGATAACTTTTCCCCTACTTCATGCATTAATTTTTCCTTCTGTGCTTCCAATTCGGCTGTCCCTCTAACAAGTATTGGTGTAAGAATTAATCTTGCATACCTGCTACAACTGAGCCCTAATTCCTCACTACAGCTGCTAGAAAGAAATGATGGTTTAAGGGTGAAATTTATTTGACTAAACTGAAACATTCAGAACTAACTGTAACTCTGGAAATACCTTCTTGTTTGTGTAGTGCTAAAGGGATGAGTAGATCATTCATAAACAACTTACTATGAATTTACAAGTCGGACAATCCCAAGTGTACGTACTGCTTCACTCCTCCTTCTCATGTTGTAATGTAACTGTGCTCCCACACAAAATTATGTGACCCCCCTCATTACTCCAGAAGCACATGTGGGTGCTTCAGGTGGGTGCTTCATACCCTTCAAACCCGACACCCTAAAAATATTAAAAATTCAATATAGCAGTCCTCACAACCAAGAGAATGGCATTCAGTAGACTTTTTCCTCCAATGTAAAATGAATTTGCACTATATGATTTTCATTACTAGAGCAGCATAAACATTTAGTAAAAAATATTCTCTCCTCGTCTCCAGAAATAAACACAATTTTATGTTTCTACGTTTTGTGTTTCAGTACAGATTTTTATATTTTCTTTGCTGGCCTCTTTCCAGGGTGATTCTCTGCATATCTCTGTTCATTTTATCATAAGCTACTTGATATTGACTACACTTTTTTGAAGAAATTTGTAAACCAGAAAGAAGCATTCAGGAGAACCTTTATAAATATGCACAAAGCTCTTTTCATTGCATCTGGAAATTAAAAGTGTTTGTATTGAGATTACATGGCAGAAATTAGGGCATAAATTTTTAACCTGCATACTTGGTTGACCTGCTTGTCCATAGGGAAAAATACCAATGAGGAAAGAAAAATCTATCATATATATATTTTAAAAAAATCTTAGTTATAATAAAACCAGTTTCAGTAATGCCAACATTGAATGTATAAATCTTTACATAAATATGAATTATTGCACATCACATAAAGGAGAGTAGTCTGGCCTCTCTAGTGACTGCCTTCCCAAAAAACAGTAATAGTAGGGAAAAAGTGCTGCAGCACCCTGACTACAGAATCTCCTTGGAGTCATACAGTTTGGAGGTGGGATTTTGTGCTCTCATGCATACCCATGAAGAAAAGCACATGGAAAGAACTTCACTAGCTAAAGGAATATCAGGCTGCCTGTCTAGTTGCTTATTATTTTTTCTCTGTCAGTATGATACCTTTCCAAGTCCCACACCAGTTACTCTGGCCTCTCCCAACCTCCCTCCTCAGGGTTGGGTTTGGGTGCTGTTGTGAGCTACAGAAGAATTCAAAAGCACTGCCTCACCCTGTGCTGCAAACTGGGATGCATGGAGTCATCTTGCTTAGGCTTGCTCTCACTTTCCCTGTGTTTATTTCACAGAAAGTGTGTGTGGTTTTGTGAAACTTTATGCCAACTGTAAGCACTGTACCATCCAAAAGTACCTTTGTGTGTAAACTGGCAAAGTTTTTGAGAATCTCTCCGAAATCTTGCACCCTGCACCTTCTCACTCAGCCTCTCGTCCAATGGAAACACGTAAGTCCAGAACATGGCCATGCAAGCTGCTATTCCTCTCATGAAGCTTATTTCTCTGAATAATGTTATACTTTTTAAGTATTTCTGTAGGTGCCTGAGCCCTCTTCTTCTTGAAAGTCAGAAGCTTGCCCCAGAATATCCTTGAGGTAGCCCAGGGGAATGTTGCTATAAGTTATTCTATGTTCTTAGTACAAAAAATGCTTGCATAATAAAAGCACATATTTTCTTTTGGCTTTAGAAGGAATATTTTTCTTCTTCACTTTAGTTGGTATTTGCATGGATTAATTCTTAAAATGCAGTGGATGTTGCCTTGGAAGGGATACCCTTGGATTTCATAGACAGCTCTCACCTTTGTTAGTAAATAATGATCAATTTTTCTTTTGTTGTTCTACATACTTTAGTATTCACAGGAAAATAAGAAAGAAAGTGACTTTCCTTCTATTCTTCTACACCAGAATAAATCCAGCATTAAATTTGATGGCAGTCCTCTTTCCTAACATGGAAGTAGAACGCTAGGAAATAAGTGCATGACAACCCTTTAAAAGTAACCTCTTTCTTTATGCATGCAAAAACTTTTCTAATTTAGCTATTTTTGGACATGAAAAATGTTTCCTTTAAAAAGGTGAATCCCTATTTTCCATTGAGCATAAGGAAAATTTTGTAGAAGAACTCCACAGCAGTGACTAAAATATGAACATATATATTTATAAGAAGAAACTCCCTGTCTATGGGTAGATTTAAACTCATGCAGTGGTGACTAACTGCATGATTCAGTGCACTTAGAAATCAGTGGAAGGACTCGTAGTAATTTCTGCCTGGATGAATTGGCACTATGGACTTCCTTTTTAGGATCTAATCTGGTCTAAGCTTGGGTATATCAATGGATATGGATGTCTTCCTGTGTTCACAAGTGTAATACTTCATCATTTTAAAGAAAATAAAGCAATGGTAATGGACATTCTCTCCTGCATTAAGTGAGGTTCTGTCAATATTTGTTTTTAATGGCTGTTTGCTTATTGCAGCTAACATGGAGCACAGTCTACTTTGTCCACAGAATGACATTTCCAAGTGTTGAGTAAACAGCTAAGGAATTATAAAATTAGTTGTTTGAAATTTAGCCAAAAGGATGATACCAATTTCTACAGACAGCATGTATCTTACAGGTTGTAAGTAATTTTTATTTCATCACTGAACTGTAACAAACCAGCTGCAAACAGAAGTGTTGCAAGATTTTGTTCCCCTGTTTTTAAGAGAAATACTGTACTATTCCCTTTTTCTGTGGCTTTTATTTTTAAGTCACACTGAACAAGAAGTGGAAAACAAAATCTCACTGAGATTGTTTATAATTTTTATACAGTGTTTTCTGTGCACAAAAATATAATTGTGAATTCAACATGAGCACAAAGGAAAACAGCCTGTTAGAGTATTTTTTCTTACTCCCATGTTTATTTTGTAAAATACTGCACTTCTATTTGTAGGATAATTTAATTTCTCAGCTTTGTTTTTTTGTTTGTTTGGGGTTTTTTTTTGTTTTGTTTTGTTTTTGGGTTTTTTTTGGGGGTAATTCTAGATGTGTGTTACTGATTCAGGCCACTTGCAGGTGTTGAAGGTCATTTCTACTAAATGCACTCTACTCAGCACAAAAATAACTGCTGTGATTTCAGCAAGGGGGTCCTAAGGAAGCCCCAGTGTCATTGAACCTAACATTATCAAACTTCAGAATAATATTTTGATATTAATCTTTATTAATAGCCATGTATCGTCAGTTATAAATAAAGTATAATTTTATGGATAATGGTATACATTTTGGAGTAAGCACCAAGTTTTTTCCATATTAACAGGTTATAGGGACATTATGGGAATATAATCACATATCATTGACTTTTAATTAGTGGTCATACTTTGTATTTCAGTCAATAAATCAGCTTATAAAATAGCTATAACAGGAATCCAAATGAAAATGACTGAACTGGTTACTGCTATTGGTGTTATCACTGAGCTGCATGATGAGACTACCTGCTCCTATGGAAAGTAAAAGCTAAATTCATGTGGATTTTTTTATGATTAATTGCTGACAAATGTGGCTTGCTGCTTCCTGTGCTCTTCTTCAGGTACTCTTTCAGTCTGAAATTTATGGGAAAACCCCCCATCCTACCTTTCAACACCTGTTAGCTCTAAGTATGATTTCATATTCAACATGTACTCACCTTTTTTCATAGCCATGCTGATACGTCTGTCCCTGTGGGGCTGTCATAATGAATTAATGGGTGGTCCACAACTGCAAAAACTCCTGAGTTAACTCAGAAGCAGGGAATAACCTTTTATGGGTGAGCCTGAAAGTCCTGAGCCTCAGTGTACTGCAACTGCATACAGAGTAGATGAAACCTTGGCTTCACTACATGCAAGTGGCAAAGATCCCACTGCCTTCTCCAGCAGAGCCAAGATTTCCTTAATTGAGTATTTGAAGTAGTGATGCCTCTCAACGGGTGACTTGCGGAGAGGCATTGGCAGACCAGTGGTGATCCTGCTGCAAGCCCTCTTCTCCCTCTCAGCTGATGAATTGGAAGGAGCACCTCCTGTCAGGCTCTGGTAACAGGCACTGATTAAAGAGTTTCAGGGTACAAGAAACAGCAGCACAGATGAAGTGAAACTAAAAGTCATAGAATCAGTTTCAACATACAGGCTGATTGAACCACTGTATAGCCAGCATATTTCAATTAGATTTGATTCTAAACAAATATATGTGTTTAAGAGCATTAATAAGGAGAGAGGTGAGAATGACTTGGTGATCTTAAAAGTCTTTTCCAACTTAAGTGATTTTATGAAAGGAATACAGCTGATACAGTTGTGAAGAAACATGAAAATAAGAACATTGTACTTAAGATTTGTATTCATATGGAGCTGTTCTTTGTCTTTGTACTTCCTCATTCTTACTCCCATTAGTGTGGTCTTTACAATAACCTGTATTCATCTCAATTTTACAATGGGGAGATTGAAAGAGATGAATGGTGAGGATAAGACTTACATGTTCAGATTAGCCTTGAAGTATGACTTCCTTAGAGGGAATCCTTACTTCTTCTTACTGCCTCTGTGCTTTCCTGCACCCCTCTAAATTCTTGTGAGACCACATAGGAGGATGACTCAAGGAGCTAATCCAGAGGATATGTAAACACCCACAAGTGAATATTTCTGCCAATTTAGCCCCTGGCTCTCTGAGGTCAGACCTATCCCAAGAAAAGCAAAAGCAGCTCATGGAAGAATCAGGTGGGAGCAGGGCAGCTCTTATGCCAGCAGTTTGCTGGCCGATCATTTTTGCCATAACATGAAACCTCATGGACTTGGCTTGAGATACTTATGACTTCGTCCAGAGAATATCCCATCTGATTATAGGGAGAACTGCAGGTGTCCAGAGCTTTTGAAAAGAGACTCAGTATCTAAAGCAAAGCATCTGGAATTAGAAGCTGGTCTTGAGTATTTGAGTCTTTGTGATTCACTCAGAAACAAGCCAGTGGCACAGTCTGAAATAGATCTGCTGCCTCCTGCCTCTCAGCCTTGTTCCCTGTGCAGTAATGTTCATGCCAGATCCTGCCATCTCCCACGTTGTGACTCATTCTGTCCGTAAAACTATTTGCACCTGTTGTTTTATTAACAGTGCAGTGGTCAAAAATATGGCCTTCAGAAGAGTTTAATTAAACCACAATATTTTTCTTATTGTAAACCTCCAAGCTTTTATCCTTTTTATGTTCCCCAGTACCTGCAGTCTTCCAGGACAGTTTGCCCTTGAGTCTGGTCAAGCAGCAGCTACCCTCAAATGAACACATATGGCAGGGTAAAATGTAACTTTCATCTTTCCTAGCTGTTTTCTACTTGGAAAGTCCAGTGTATTCTTTATTACAATTAAATACGTCTCTAAAATTTCATCCTTCCATGAAGCTGTCATCTTGTGGTCCTCACCAAAGATGGTCTCTTTTTTATTTTCTGTTCCGTGTTGCTAAATCAGAGCAAATATCTTTAGAGCTGGCACAGTGTCTATATGTTTTCCTAGAACAACAAAGGCACCTGCAGCCCTCATTTTTACTGCTGCCATGGCTCCCCTTTAACTCTTAACCCCTTTTACAACATTGTCAATTCCCTGTGTATGGGTTTTGTGTATCTTCTGGCATGAAATTAGGCAGAGCTGTGTTTGTGAATGTGACACACAAATCCCAGAAACTGAAAGGAGAACAGAGATAGCCAGCTACCTAGAAATTCTCTGGTACAGAAGGCATTTAGGATGCTTCGGTGATAAAGGCATAATATATATATGAAGAAGCATAGTGAGAATATTATGAGTATTGTGGGCCTTCAAATTAACAAGTGTGTATGCTTGTTTCACTTCTTCCTCTCCAAAGGTGTGTGGAGTTTGCTGTAGGAGCTGAAGAACAAGGTTGATTCTGACTTTTTTCCCAGGAGAAGATCTGCGACCCACTGCAGAATCATCTTGCTACTCTGCTGTCCAGTAAAACTTGCTTTTTTTGCTTTGCAACCTGTGTCCTGGGCATTTATGCCACCTTCTGTGAAGGAAGGTTTGTGGACTTACTGTGGCCAAAGAAGTATATGAACTTGGTTTTTCATTTCAGGTAAGTGCTGTAGGCCTGAGACTGGATACGTGAGTTACCTGTGCCACTAGAAGCAGCATCTGAAAAGGATTAACAGAGCAGTCTGAAAAGGGTAACAAATGCAATTGCATTTAGTGAAGGATCTCATTCTGTCACCTTCAGTTAGGTCTGCTTGGAGAACATTTACTGAGCAAGGCTTACATGTCACTCCATGAGTTTCTAGGTCTCATGGTGACACTGTAGGCTGATCTGATGGGATTTAGGTAGTGCTTATGGGATTCTAGAGCCCAGAGGCTGTGAGACTAACTTATAAAATTAACACTGTGTGGATGAAGGGTGGCATCACAGAAAGGGACTTAAAACCCCTCTGTCATGCTTATATCTCATTCTGATTGCTCAAAGTCATCTAACTAAGGCTGCAAGAGATAACAGGCAGAAAAGATGAGAGCAGAATCCAGGCTGTTCCCTGGATCAAATTCTTCTGCTTGAAACTCTGCTTCATCAAATCTTGTGTATGTAGGTCTCAGTGCTTAAATTTTCCCAGTTATTTCAACAGACTCTGTTTGGCTAATATGGGGATTTAATGCATTATATTAGTCTCAAATTAGTTCTTTCTTTCAATACATTTACTGTTTCTGATTTTGGTTCCCAAGGACATCAAAGAAAAATAAAAACATCAGTAGGTCCTGGCTGTCCACTGAGCTGGTTGAATGAGGGGAAACTCTGGGTGTCACCCAAACAGAACACAATTTATGCCTAACATTTCAACATTTCACAATTTAAAGGGGAGAGGAAATAAGTTTTTAGAAGGAAGTATTTGCCTTTCCTGCAAATTTTCAGTTGCAAAGTATGACATGATTTCATTAAAAATAATCAATTCATTGTCAAGTGGAGGACATGAATAACCAGCCTCAGGTGGAAGGTTTTTGGACTGACATTTCACATTCTAGAGTGCCATACTTTCACTAATATGCTAAGAAGGCTTTGTTTGGTCATCTAAAAATAGCATTGCGGGAAAGGATTGGGTTTTAAATGAGGCTTCAAAGCTCAAAGCTGACTAAATTATACTTTATTGGACATTTTTTTAAAGTGAAGTCAAATTTAGTGCTCTTCTATCAGCAATCAGGGAATTCAGATCCTTCCTTCAACCATAAGTGATGAGGGGTTTCATTTTGTTCACAATTTTGTCAGCCACAGTTAATGTATTCACAGCTCTGCAGGGGCTTGAATTCTACCACCAAAGAAAGAGTTCCTTTCTGTGAAAATGCCTGACCTAAGCCCTGCAGATTCAACTGGAAATGCAGATGAAATCTTTGCTGATCACAGCTGGACTGGAAGCTCACCTTTATTCTGAGTTACAGTTATCTCCTAAGTTTTTAATGGTTTTGTGTTTTATTTTTAATTTTGGGGAAAATACACACCACACTGTAATGAAGAGTGAAGAGTAACAAGTGTTGTTTTAGATCCCTAAATAATTACACCAGTCCTGGTAATGGCAAACACATTAATGACCAAGGAGGGCTGAGAGAGGAGAACCACCACATTCTTTCCCTTGCATTTCTTGGGTTATCAGCTCTGTGTCCATTTCACTAGACAAAGGCATACTGTGTTTTACAGGTTTAAAATTAATTATTATAATGTGGGATTTTTCTGGTCTGGGGGCAAAGATTAATGATATGCTCCTTTGAGAACAAAAACATTAATTTGTTAACAAGATGTTAAGAGTGTGCTTGTAGAGTTTACAGTAAGATATTGGATGTCTGCCGTGAAGTCTTAAGGAGTTACAGAGCAAAATCCTGGCAATTCAAGTGAGAGCAGCTTTCCACTCACTGCAGCAGGTTGGGTTTTCATGCACTGGGGAGGGCTACTGGAAAGAATTGTGAGCAAAATTTTCAGCCTGGTTTTCTCTCAGTCATGATGTTAACATAAAAGGCTTAGTACTGACTTTGTCATAAGTGTTTACAAACCTTGTGAACACTGAAAAAGGGAGGTACTTAAACTTAATGAAAAATCTTAATTAAAAAATGTAGGAAGGTAAGAAAATATTATTGCTCATGATCTCCTCTCTGGGGGACAAGACTGTCCCAACACCCTGCATTGCAGTCCAGTTACTTATTTTGGAGAATCTAACTTTTTTGAATTTTCCCTACTGCATGGAAATTACTTAACAAAAAATCCAAAACAAAATGAAACAATGACACAAACAAACAAACAACACAAAAAAGGGCCATGAAAGAACCCCTCTTCAATAGAAAATGTCTAAGATACTTCATGTTTTCTGTAGCCAACCTGATATCTCCAGCCAGTGTGCTGTGGAGTGTAAGGGACACAGTTGTCAAATATCAGAACGACTATTTTGCTTTGACTTCCTCAGTTTTTGGCTGCCACAATTATTCTCTATTCTCATTTCATTTAGTGATTATATAGTATATAGTATATAGTATATAGTATATAGTATATAGTATATAGTATATAGTATATAGTATATAGTATATAGTATATAGTATATAGTATATAGTATATAGTATGTAGTATGTAGTATGTAGTATGTAGTATATAGTATATTATCTATTATTGATTATCTATCATATATTTATTATATTTTTCAATATATATATTATATTTTAAAATCCCTTTGGACATTTAAATCCATTTGGATCAGAACCTTCTCTTCACTAGAAAACAAGCTGACAAAGTCTTTCCTCCACCCAGCCTTTGCTTGTTTGCTTCAGCTCCTAACACACTTGTATTTCTGCATCAGAAGCCAATGCCACTTCTTGACCAGCTATACACAATGGCTGCTGAGAATGACTGGATTTGAGACAAGCCAATCTTCTCATCTTCACATACAGTTTGTAGCAGATCCCTGTGCTTCAAAAATGCTTTTCAAATTGAGAAACACATTCTGAAAATTACATACTCAAAGTGAAATTGTCTTCCCCTCTAAATCAAAAAATCTGGGATAGTGCTGCAGCCCTAAGTAAAGCTGTATTTCTTTAATTTCAGGGAATTGCTAGGGAGAAATTCACTTTTCTAATCAATGGTTTTGCTACATGCAGTACTTTTCTACTGGGGTTGATCCTGGATGTTCTTCATAGCTCAGTATGTCCCTGTGAACAGGGTATCAGGATGTATCTCAACAATGTGCCTGAATACCTGATGGAAGGGAATGAAGAAGGAGATCATTCCTGGGTGCTCAATGAGAGCACAAGAGGCAACAGGCACAAATTGAAACACATGAAAATCTACCTGAATACAAGAAAATGTTTTTTTACTGTCAAACACTGAAACGGGTTTCCCAGAAATGTTGTGAAATTTCCACCTTTGGAGAAACTCAAAACCTGCTGGACACAGTCCTGGGCAAGGAGCTGCAGCTGATCCTAACTGAGCATAGGACATGGATCTGCTTTCACTTTGCAAGTGGCTCTTATTGAAAAAAAATTTAATTTATACTTAAGAGGGACAGGTATGTATTACAGGTGTGGAATTCCTGTAAGAAGTATGAAAGATCCTAGACAAGCTGACACTGTAATTGAGAGAAAGACTTAAGGACAAAATGGTAAGATTGTATTTTTTCTTAATTCTTCCTATATCCCTAGAGGTTTTAGATATTTGTGAAGTCTAGATAGAAATGTTAGCCTTTTAATACTCATGCTAACATTTGCTCCATGTCTCATATATGAAATAGATAAAAATGATTTTAAGGGGCATTTCATTATTTCAATGAAAAGTCCCATGTCTGAATAATCAATGTGACAAACACACAGAAGTTAATTTCAATTTTTTTGGTGTTACTGTAAACAAGGAATTAAAAATAAATTCTCTAATAGTAAGATTCACTTTGTAAGAATATTAAAAAGAATAATAGATCAAGGACTGACAAATGCCACGTTCAACTTTAGCATTCTTGTCAAAGATATGCTTGCCATATTTGCTTTTTAAAATTCAAATTTATTTAGCTAATTGGACAATACATGGCTCAGATTCTGGCTCCATTACAGCCTTGTCTCTTTACAACAACAGCAGCCAGTATAACAGCAGTTCTGGAAAACTGCCAGGACAGAGCCACTGTGGGATAAGTCTAAAACATTTTCTGCTTTAGGAAGCAGAGGATACTGATGTGGAAAAGTCAAAGCAGTCTCAGGAGACTGGGCCATGAGCAGTCTGTGGGCAGTTGTGAAAGGTGATTCCTTGCTGATCCCTCGTATAAGCTACAAAACTGTGGGAAGAATCTAAGCAGGGTCACCCACGTACCTGTCTCAACTCACATGGTGTAACAATGGCCTGTCTTCAGGATGAGATGAACTGTTGTACCTCTTCTGTGTCATAGCTAACTTGCCAGGCACTGCAGTCCTCTCTGCACATGCAGTGGACAGTTTATTATTAATTGATAGTGTAATAAGTAATTTGCTGGGTATTACATGTCTTGGATGCAATGGAAAGGGTGTATCCATGGTACCAATCCCATGTGTCCTATGGTTGGATTGCAGGGAGAGGCAACATTTGCCTCTTCCATTCACCTCCTCCTCAGGAAACTGCAGAGGGGAATCAGGGCACCCTCCAGTTCCTTCTCTACAAAGCAGAGAAGCCCAAAGTCCTCAGCAGTTCCTCACAGGACATGTCTTCCAGCCCTCTCACCAGCTTCGTTGGCCTCCCCTGGATGCACTCAAGGACCTTCAGAACCTTCTTAAGCTGAGGGGTGCAGAACTGCACTGAGCACTCCAGGTGAGGCTGCACAGCCCTGATCCCAGGGGATAATCCCCTCTCGTGTGGCTGGCAGTGCCATGCTCGAGGCTCCTGGGATACAGCCAGGGCACACTGCGGGCTCACCCTGAGCTGCTGCCAGCCAGCACCCTCAGATCCCTTCCTGCAGGGCTGCCCAACAGCCACTCCTTTCCTGCTTCTTTTGCTGTTACTAAATGTCATGCCATTAAGGATTGCTCAATGTTCTAAGCTAGCCAGATTCCTCTGCAAGGCCTCTGGTCCCTCCAGAGTGTCAACAGCACCATCCAGTTGGGAGTCGTCATGCCAGCTTGCTCATGGTGCATTCCAATCCTTCATCCAGATCACTGACAAACACATGGAACAGAACTGGCCCTGAGGCAGACCTTTAGGACACTGCTGGTGGCTGGGCACCAGCCAGATGCAGCCCAGTCACTGCACCTGCTGAGCTCTGCCCTTCAGCCAGGCCTTCTCCCAGCACACTGTGAACCTGCTCACTCCACAGCTGCACAGATGTCCAGAAGGATGCTGTGACCGACAGTATCAGAAGCCTTAATCCAAGATTTATCCATTAAAAATCCTTAATCCTCTCTAAGTCCAGAAAAACTACATCCACCTCCTTCCTTCACCCACTAGGCAGGTGACCTTGTTATAGAAGGATATCAAATCAGTCTAACAGGACTTTCCTTTTGTGAAATAAGATTGGATAGCCTCCAGTCAGCTAGGACCTCCAAAGGCCCCAATGTCTTTGGCACATGATCAAGAGGATTTCTGACATAACATCTTGTATCTCCATCAATACTGTGGGGCCAAAGCCCTCAGGTGCCATGGGCTGTGAACTTGCAGCTGATCCAGCTGGTCACTTACAGTATCAGTCTCCAGAAAGAGGAAATCACTATCCCCAGTCTGGTCCTCTGACTCAGGGCACCATGTAGCCCAATCAGTATTATTAAGGACTGAGGCAAAAAATGCATTGAATATCTCTGCTGTTTTTTTAAATTCTTTTAGTCAGATGACCACCTTTAACAAGTATCAGGCCAATGTTTTTTCTAGATCTCCTTTTGCTGTTAATGTACATGAAAAGACCCTTTTTGTTGCCTGGCATAAAAAGGCCAATTTCAACTCTGAGCTTTTGTGTCTTCTGCCTGTATATAAAAAGCACAGGCCTGTGACCTTCCTGTGAGGCCTGACGTTGCTTCCAGAGATCATAGAGTTTCCTTTTCCTCTTGAGCTCCAGGAGAACTTGTTCAACCAAGCTGGTCTTCTGCCACACTTGCTTGGGTTATAATACAGTGAATTTCCTGCTCCTGTGTCTAAAAGGTGGTTCTTAAAGACTCAGCACATTCATGAACTCCTAAGTCCTCAAGAGCAGGTTCCCAGGGTATTCTGCTAAATAGCTCCCTGAATAGCTTGAAATTTGCTCTCCTAAATTCCAGGGTAGCAACTGTTCTGTTATTTTTTCTCATTACTCTGAAAATTTTAAACTCAACCCTTTCATGATCACTGCGGCCAAAGAACCTGCTACCATCATATCTCCCATGACTCCTTCTCTGTTGACAAATACCAAAATACCAAAAAAATTGAAATAGGTGCATGTTGAAATATGTAGGAACAAAGTGTTGTCCTGGTAGATTAACAAAAGGTCCTGAGTTAGTTGAATGGTTTTAGTACTTGTTTGCTTTTCAAAGTGATCACAAAATCTTGTGCTATTCTGCTATACAGACAGTTTAACCAAGAATAATGACAGTAAATAAAATGGAAAAGGTGTGTGTGGTGAGGGGAAGGGTAATAAACTGATCTAAAAACATCTTTCTGTGTTTTATGGAAGAATATCACAGACACCTACAAAATACGGACAAAGCTTAGAAAAATCATAACGAGGAGAGAGGATGACTGTGGTGGCAGCAGGAGCACAGGCTCTGAACACAGGCTGTGAAAACAACTGTTGCTTTGCTTTGAAGGCTTATCAGCTGGATCTTCTTTGAAAGGCCACAGCCTACCTCCTGTGCTATCTGCTTTCTGCAGCAAGGCTCATATTCAGAGGTTCACCAGAAAGGCCATTTGTGTATTTTCACCAGTGCAACTCTTTCATCTGAGCTGGCATAAAAAATACCCCTGACATGGGCTCAGGTTAGTGACTGAGCCCCGTCCACCCCATATCAAGTTATAGTGTAGAGATTTGCTTTGTATTTAGTCAATAATCCCAGTTTTGACTCTGTCATGGGCATCTTGGACAAGCTGGGGCTAAACATTTCATATCTTTGTGGCTTCCTTTCCCACTCTGTTGAATGGGGTGGAATGTAAAACAGAGGCTAGCTCCAAATAAATAATAAAAACATACTAGCTTAAGTCTGAAGTCCTGAAATTATTATTATTTAAGGTTTTATTATTAATTTTACTCTTACTCAACAAAATCATTGAATTCTGTCATGAATACTGACCATGACTACTGACCGTGAATTGACTGAGTGAACAGACATTTCATACAGCTATTATGTTCATAAAGACCTAAAAATTGCATCTTGCAATCATATTTAAAAGCAAATTTGAGACCTTTGTAATTAATGTTTCTTATGAACGCTCACAGAAAACAATTCCAAAATATGCCAGTGCCTACACTGTTTGTTTATAGAAAGAGTGTCTATTTTCAGTGTACATACCCAAGTATACTTTAGTTCTAACCATTGTATTTGAGAAAGGTTCTTCTCTGCTTTAGTGCAATGTGCTCTTTTCTTTACTTTAAATGAATTTTTTGCCAACATCACAATTTCATATTAGTAAGCAGTAGACAAAACATTATTTTTGCTTCTAATGAATACAAACAGCAGTTTGTATGTGTAGCATCTATGACAGAAACAGTACCTAATCATCTAGGTTGTTTACTGGATTTTTTTTTTGGCGGGGTTTCTTGGTTGGTTGGTTTGTTGTTGTTGTTGTTAAAGTAAACAAGGCAATGCCTTTCTTTGTTTTGAAGCTCTACAGCAAACCTGCCATTGATTATTTTTTCCATGTCTTCTCTGAAGAGTGTATATATATATATATATATATATATATATATATATATATATATACACACACACATGGTAGGCTAGAAGTGACTCCCAAGCATGTCGTCTACTTCAAAGTTATTTTTGCCTTGAAATAGCATGGATAGTGAGGAATTTCTCTGAAGCATTCCAAAAGTAAATCTGATTTTTTTCAGCTTCAGAGAAATAGCTGCTAATTCTAAAGTACCATTTCCATTTTTCTACATCAGGAATGCACATTTTCCCTAACCATAAAATTTTCTCATCATAGAAATGAGCCATACCCCAAGGGTGTGGTTATCAAAAGATAATCTCACCCAATATGATTAGAGGCATAAGGCTCATGCCTCAAAATGCTCCAGGGTATGATTATGTTATGAAAACCATACCCTGTATCATGTCTTATTGATTAACTAATAAAGCTTCAGCATTATTATTTGACTGAGGAATTAAGATATCAGCAAGAGGTCTGATTCTGAAATGGGAAAGATCTTTGAAGCTCTCCAAATAACCTCCCTTGTTCTGATTATAGCATCACTGAAATTATGGGGTTACCAGATACCAGTTTTTCCTTCTTATTTGTGATTATATCAACAGTAAGTTAAGACTCAACCATACCCAGAGATATCTTTGGTAAAGACACAATTGCTTTCAGCTACTCACTTTGCATTTATATTGCAGGTTTAGGTTGCACAGCACAACAGAATTCCACTCTCTGGAGAGGATTTTGTAGTGCAGACACTATCTGTGCTCCTCATTCAGGGTGGCTCTGAGTTTTGTGAACAGTTACATTGTTGAAGGATCTCTGTTCTCACAGAGAATTGCTCCCTCCTTGCCTACACATTTCATAAGAAGAGGCAATAAAGTCTTGGGCTCCTGAGTGTCCAAGTCATCCAGAGCAGCAGGCTTAGTGTAGCTGTTTATCCCTTATATCTCCTAAACAATAGCACAAAGAGGCCTTGAACCAGTGCTGGAGCTTTAACTGCATAGCCACCTCCACCCTCTCTGTAGTGCAGTTTGTTCTGTACAAAAAAAAACTGCTTAATGGTGTGACGCTTGCTTGAAGAGGCAATCTGAAGGCTAATGCTGCATCCAGCACACACTGAACTCCTCTGCCTCAGTAAAAAGATGGAATTATTTCACTGGCCTCAGTGGAGCAAACCTAGGTTAATAGGCACATCTAAGAAGAAAATATGGCTGGTGTATGCAACAAGAACCTCACAGGAAATTCTCTTACAATGCAACTTCTACATACTGAGATCAGAGGAGGCAATATGCGTCTTCTGTTAAGTTAGATGATTTTTTGGGAACGGGGGAATATTTACATCTGCATGCAATTTCATTCTTAGATGAAAATTTAAAACAAATATTTGATCGCACCTCTCATATAGGGGTGCGCAGCTTAAACCTAACAAAGGGATCTACGTGGCAGTACAATCCACACCTCAGTAATCCACTATAATGAATTCTTGGCAAATCTGCTGTGTCTGTTGTATTGTCATTCACTCTGTTACTGGACAATGTTAATTTCTGGAACTAGCTGGAGAAGTATCATCCTACCCTTTCATGCTGCATGGCCAAAATGGCTTGCTGTTCCTACTGGCCAACGCTGCTCCCTTTTGGCTAGTCATAGAGGGAATGTTGGTATAGATCAGGCTCTGAAAAATTCTGGCATTTGCAGTCATGAGTCAGCAGTGCCCTGGCAGCCAGGATGGCCAGCTGTGCCCTGGAGGCATCAGACACGTCATGGCCAGCTGGGCAAGGGAGGGGATTGTCCTGCTCTGCTCTGCTCTGCTCTGCCCTGGGGCAGCCTCCCCTTGAATATTGTGTGCAGTTTTGGACACCACAGTATCATAAGGATATGAAGCTATTCAAGAGCATCCAAATGGAGATGGCAAAAGATCTGGAGGGGAAGGCATGTGAGGAGTGGCTGAGATCTTGGGGGAGACTGAGGGGAGACCTCATGTTGGTTACAATTTCCCCATGAAGTAAAGCAGAGGGACAGACACTGACGTCTTCACTCTTGTGACCAGTGACAGGAGGAAATCGCCCTGGTGTGTCAGGGAAGGTTTAGGGTAGAACTGGTCACAGCACCAAGCTGGCCAGAGTTTACAAAGTGTTGGGACAATACTCTTAGGAATGTATTATAATTTTGGGGTTGGTTTGTGCAGGGCCAGGAGATGGACTTGATGATCCTTATGCGTCCCTTCCAATTCACCTCGTTCTATGAGTCTGCGATTCTATTATTATTACACTATCTATGAGTCTATTTGTTATGGGTTAACACAGTTTGTTTTTTTCTAGTTGAAGAAAATATGGAATACTGCCCTGTAAAGACCTTTTGTAATCCTTTGAAAAAGGACAGGCCTATCAGAGGCCAGTTTTTGGCTACTGGCATGTAGTTTCACCACTAGGAAAACAGTAGGCGATTTTGGGGAAATACACTATGTAAAGCTCAGGAAGTGTTAGGCTCACCCTCTTTCTCTCCGGGTCCAACACCCGGTCCCACCGTGTGGTGGCGGCCGCACGGGCCGGGCCAGGCCCCGCTGCTCCTGGGTGGCCGGGCCGGGCTGAGCCTGGCCGGGCCTGCGGGCGCCGCTGCCCCCGCGGGGGAGCGACCCAGCCACGCTTGGGCTCGATCACAGCGGAGAGCGGAGGAAAAGCCCCGGCAGCAGCTGCCCGTGTCGCTGGCCGGGGCTGGGGAGATGTTTCCGCCCCGTTCCTTCCTCAGGGAGCAGCCCCGAGCGGCCCACGCCGTGAGCCCGAGGGGTGGAAGGGAAGGCACCCACAGCCCCCACACCGCCTGGCTCGGGGAGTTCTGCAGCTCCCGCCGGCAGAGCCCACGTGTCCCCCGCAGGCCTCTTGAACTCTTTCCTGCCCGCAGATGGAACCTCCAGAGCCCTGGCCTTTCCCAGAGTGACGACAAGACAAAAAGATTGAACCATGGAGAGACTGAGCCTGAGACTAAGTCAGTGAAGAGAGAGTGAAAAGACTCTTTGGGGCGAAGGATAAGGAGTGGCCTAATGTAGCTGGACATTTCTGGTAATATGGAGAATAGACTTTTTTTTTTTTTTTTCCTGTTAACATATAGATGCTGTTTGGGGAGGATGTGAAGTGCTAGTATAAGTGACTTGAAGTTTTGGGGTGTTTTTTTTGCTCCTAAGGAAAAGGAGATGAAGAGTGATTTTGAAAACAGCAGAAGAGACTCTTTTGTTTTATACTAGAGGAGGCATCCTTAAACAGTACCCCTAATAAGCAGAGTATGACCCATGTGCAGTGTTGGAAA